>APFE031523802.1:101633-135524 GCA_000404065.3 Pinus taeda | reverse complement strand
TTGGAATCATGGTTTTACATCTTAAAAATAGTTTTGTTTCATTAAAAATTAATTATTTAATGTATTTTTTTTAAAACCGGTTCGTTTAGACCAAACCAGTCCCAGTTAGACCGGTTCCGGTCAATAAACCGGTTCATTAGGTGGACCAGTCCGGTCATCGGTTCCGGTTTTAAAAACATTGCTTGGGAGAGAGAAAATTTTGCAGCATCCATCACTTCAGTTGCTTGAGGACAAGCAACATTTTGCCGAGGGAGACTGTAATATTTCTAATTAGCCATGGCTAATTGGAATATTCGAGTTTGCTCAATTTTGCCTTCTATAGTTATTTGTAAATAAAAAAGTGAGGAAAAGGGGACATAACTCACTTTTAGAATAAAAGTCACTTCCTAGTAGCACAACGTTGTGACTTAAAGGGGAGCCAAGGGGGCCAAAGGACCACGTAGAGATAGGGCCCATGCAGACACTTGGAGGGACTGCGCAGATGGGAAAAGGAACACGTGGCAAGAGGAGATTACGTTGGAGGAGGTGAGCCTTGGGATTGAGAGAGGCCAATGCTATAAAGGAGAGAGGAGCCTCTTCATTTTGGCATTCAGTTATGAGAATTTGAGCTAGTCACTTTGACTTGGAGCACACTGACTGTTTAGCTTGTCCGCAACACTGTTTAGTGCATTGAGTGTCTCTGTTTGGAGATCTCACCCTTAGCCTTAGGGGACTTCGAGTGCCTACTCGGGCAAGGTAGTTTCTGTAGTCTTGTTGCAGTAGTTTTGGTCTTTGGCATTGAGGTGGAGCAGAGTATTGGAGGACTGTGCAGTCTTGAGAGAGAGGGATGCAGTTCTTCTAGGGGCTGTTCCGGATTGGGGGTTTGTGGAGGAGTTGAGCTGGGATATTGAGTAAGGGATCAACTCTTGCATATTGGAGGTGTTTGGCAGAGTTTCAGGTAGTATTTTGGAGGATTCTACTCAGTGGTATCATAGGGCCTTGTGGGATTGTGTGATTCCCCAAGAAGACGATTTTCGGGGGTCAACCATTTCAAAAACACTTTCTGGTTTTTCTGGGTTTTCTGAGTAGAGGCGGATTCCAAAGTTTCAACATTTTCTGAGGAGGGGAACAACCCCAAATCCTCATTTGCTTTCCAATAGTAGTAGCAGCACGGTAGTTCTCCAAAAACATCCACGCAGTTCAGAGAGAGGCCATTCCTTTGCTATTCTGAGTGTATTTCTTCACTTGCTTGGTGCAAGTCGAAGTGCCATCCTTCTGATCACCTCC
The DNA here is from genome assembly GCA_000404065.3 of Pinus taeda. Classification (NCBI taxonomy): domain Eukaryota; kingdom Viridiplantae; phylum Streptophyta; class Pinopsida; order Pinales; family Pinaceae; genus Pinus; species Pinus taeda. The sequence goes on along the minus strand of APFE031523802.1, from coordinate 134,258 downwards.
TGTACTCATTCCATTACTTAGTATAATAAAATGGCTTAGCATTTCTCGAGTGTCTGCTTATATCTCATGTTTACATTATTACATGTTGCACCACTGTTATTTTTATCATTTTGAGTTCCTGGCTATTATATTATTTTGCATATTTGGTTGGAGTTTACTGGGGTTTTGGGGAATATCTCTGAAACAGAATATTACACACAAGTATTTTTTGACAAACATCCCTGAAAAACCCCAATGTGGTGAAAGCCAATTTTCAAATCTAAGGTTTTATATAATTATCTTCAACAAAACTGCTATTGAGAAATTACATAAACTGCTTTCCTAACACTAGCAAAGCTCTAACAAATGTTTTACCTTCATTTCTGACCAAATCGAATTGGGAAATATCATTGTCTCCCTCTCTAGATCAAATCAGTCTTTTCTAGCAATTCACAGTCCCTTCCTGCACTCACACTGCCTAATTGGGAACTCGTGCTGCCCTTCCAAACAACTCACATCGCCTCTGGGAATTTGATCTAGAAACCTTCATAGGGCACTCACACTACCTCCAATAACTTGCACAGGGCACTCACACTACCTCCAACAACTCCAATTGGTAACCGGCAACTTGATCTGGACCTCTGGCAACTTACATTGGTTAACTGGCAAACTCACACTAGAAAACTTAGCCTTCTTCTATAGAAATAATTTGGCCCTAATAAACGCACTTTGGAACTCAGGAAATGGAAGTCTCTCTGATGATGAATAACCCCATAAATATCTCTCCTCAATCCCTGCTGCTGAAACCGTCCTTGGTGTCTCTAAAAATCAGCCACTCGCATGATCTCTAATGCTGCCTATTTATTCATTATATAATCTCTTATTCACAAATGAATGACCACAATTAGAAGTTCATTTGATCTAATTGATGGCTAACATCATCTTAGAAACTTTCTACAAGCTTCTAGAGATAAATCGATCTTATCCCAACTAATGTCAATTAATTATTCACTTTCCTTAAGTTTAGATTTAGGAAATATTTAAAAATCACTAATTGACATAATAAAATTACATGGGCTTGGAGATAATTAAATCCTTCGTGTTTCTAGCCTCAATGATACCTCTCAAGACTAGAACACTTGTTTGAGCTACAATATTCAACAACCATCCCTTCAACCTCCTCTAGGACAGATTCCTTAAACTCAGCTTCCATAGAACATGCGCGTTCTCCTAACTTGGCCTCATCTTGCGAGTTGGGACTTCTCTTGAGTTGATCTCCATCACCAATGAAGTCCTTCTCGTTGTACTCTTGGCCTATCCTTTGGCCTATATTTAGATCTCTCGTCTAAGGGTCTTGGGGGTTTTCTTTGTCCTTCAAGGAACCCTAAATAACAAATTAGAATATTAAACTCATTACCTTGGGTTCTGTTACTGCTCAAACTAGTAGGGCGCATAAAAGGGACTCCTAAAGGGACAATTGCTAGATCAAAGGGAAACGATGGAGGCTTATCCCACTGTCACCTCAGCGAAGACTCCCTACTCTTTACAGCGTCTTACCGATGGGAGGATACCCGATATATAGAAAGTCACTTGTAAAGAATGAATCAACCAATGGATGTGAAGTGACCTTAATGATCCTTTTCCTAGAAAGGGGTTAAGAATAGAGCTTACTTGCTTGTTAAGCAAGGTACAAAGGTTTCTAGGATAAGGAGGTGAGGATTTGACGGTTAGGTTAGAGGAATATGCTTTGTAAAGGAGTTTCCCTATCTTAAATTCCTAATTGGACTTGACTTCCTGAATGGTTCTTGAGGAGTTGAATTTTCAAAAGTACAGGACCATACAGGACCAAGTGGACCTAGCCTAGGTTAAGGGGGGAGAATCTAGTGACCAACGATGTTCTTAGCCCATATAAGGAAGGGGAAAGGATCAAAGCGAGAATTTCCACTTAAAGGTGTCAAATTGATCCTATGACTAGCCTAGGGAATACCAGGGCAAAGCTTGATCTCGGAGTTAGGGCTTGGGGTTATCTCACAACTCCATCGTCGGAATGGCTTCAAAATTGGAGGAGGCCTTGAGGACACACCAACACAGTAGAGGCTAGGAGATCGAATGAACTTTTTCTTGGGCTATTTTGTTGGGAAAATGATGCCCTAGGTGACCCAACTTGGCTAGACCTAGAAGAGAGAGGGAAAGGTGAAGAAAAATATTCTTTGAGTGATCACTTCTTGTAGGACCCATGCCTTGATCCTTGGGGAGAATGGAGTCTAGGAGAATAATGAAAAAGGAACTTGTATTTCGATCAAGGAGGCCTTAAGGACTTCTTCACTTAGCCTTTAGGGCAAGAGGAAGAAACCTCAAAGCTTTTATACTTCGCTTGGCAAAAGAGATGACTTATCAAGATGAATTATTCCTAGGAGATTTCATTCGCATACATGGCCCAAACATTGAGAGATGCTATATAGAAACAATAATTCTAGAAATTTGCAATTATGCAATGCAACAATTAGCCCTATTATAATGAAAATCCCATTCAATGCATATGACAAAAGTAAAACAAGAATAGCATTAGATGCATGTACTTACATGTAATAGAACATATCCAACCATCAACTATTTGACAATAAAGAAACTCCAAGATAAAATACCCCAATCCAAACATCAAAATTCATCCATGCTCCAATTCTTCACTTAGAAAAAGGTCAAAATTCTCTAAAGAGAAGAGAGATCCAATCCAAAGTGATGATGAGAAAATGAACTCATCTCACTTGTATTTATACACTAATTAGGAGTTCGAATTAGTCTCGTAGGCCTAAATAAGCCTCAAAAATAAAATAATGTGCTAATAACTTAACTTTTGGTGACAAGCCCACCAAACTAGCTTATAAATGAAATAATAAACCTTGTAAGAGGTCAAATGATAAATAATACATGTCATAGGGCCCTCCAAGAGGCCTAATGAGGTCCATAGGTGCCATAATGAAGAATAAGACCCTCAAAAGTGATGGACAAGGGGATGATCCCTTGTTTTCCAAACAATAAACTTTTGGTGCTCCCAGTGGGTGTGGGGGTACAATAATAATCTCATGGCTCTCCAAATGAGTCGAAAATGCTTGAAGACCATATGTAAGGGCTTAGATGATGATGTAGGTGATGCCACATCATCCTACAAGTCACGGGTCAGCTGCCAAGTGCATGGTACATTTGTGGGGTTGGTCTGGGCAAAGGTGAACCAAGTGCATCTTCCTCGTCCAATAGATGGATCTCGAGCCAATATTTGAACATTTCTGGGGATCCATGGAGTGTTGTCAACTGCTGTGGAGGCCCATGGCTCTCAACACACACCTTACGTGTGCCAATATAGCTTTTTGGAGGGTTAGAACCCCGTATAGGGAGACCAAACCCAAGATGGAGACCACCTGCAATCCTGCATAAGATCCAATGCGTCCCCTAGCCTTCCAATATAACAAGTCATCAAAGAAATTAAGTAAAAGAGCTTACAAACCATGGACCACAATTGGGGACTTCATAATGGCCTGCCCTTTCATAATGGGCTTTGCCATGTGCTAATGTCTCCAAACACCGAATGGGGTTAACCAAGTATCCTATTAGGTGGTTTCTACTTCTAAAAAGGATAATATGTCCAAAGGACATCTTTTAAAAGGTGGTGGTGTGCGATAAAGAGGTGAGTGGAGTAGGGGATGAGAAGGGGCAACCCTGTGCCTCATGCTGGGGTACAAGGGTAGCTAATAAAATGAAAGCCCACACTGGGGTATATAATGTATAGGAGGGAGCAATCGTGGTACATGAGGTGCTTCGGTGTTCATATTTCCACCCTTCTCTATATGCCTTTTGCCTTTCTATGATTTTTCTTTAATTAACTGTTTAGGGCTCAAGTGGTAAGAGCATGATCTGTGAGATATAGCAGTGGATACCCCCCTTTAAGGTAGGGCGGTTCATTGCCCATCAGGGGTTGGGACAATCATGAGTTCCTATATGATGAAGGAGACTCATAGAACTTGTAGGAACTAGGGTGATGGCCATGATGATGGGGTAGAGCTCATGTATTGGCTTTTGCCCACGTGCTAAATGTGTTTGTCCTCATCATCTTTTGCATTTTGTGGTACGTTTTCCTGTTGAATGTGGCCAATTATGTTTTTACTTTTCTTTTTAGCTGTATCAACCTCCGGGGCATCATTTTAGGCCTGACCCAAGGTGTGGGCAAGGGGAAGGGGAGAACTAGCCCTATGTGGACCCAGTGGAAGAATGTGGACCCAGGTGGGAGAAATGATTAATGGGGTAATAATGAGTGGAAATGAGGTAATATACACGGATGAGGGAGCGGAACCACGCAACCAAAATTAGGGTTTCTCGTGAAATATCATCTCTAAGGCCAAATGGTCAATAAAAGAGATCCCACGAGACTAGAATCCAAGGTTAATATCCAAAAAGGGTGTAGGGGACAAGAGCACAAACTTAGCCCATTCTTTTTGCTGAATCCCCCCAATAATCCATGCCCATAAGTGTTCGTGATAAGCAAACTACAATACTCAATTATCAAATGACAAGGCATACCTTTAGGTTCAAGAGGCCTACCTTCAAACATACGATCATGGCAGATGAGTGAGGGAGCACATCGCTGGCTCAGGTGGTAGAGAAATGGCACAATGAGCTTGTTGGTAGCTGGTGGCTACTAGCTGAGGTCCATCTTGGAGAAAAAAAAATCTCCTAGGGCTTTCACCAACAAAATGGTGGGTAAGAAGTTCCAAGCCCACAACTTTGGGTTCAATACCCTAACACTTGGGTATCTTTCCCACAAGCCTTTTTTTGTGGGTTTTTTCCACCCAGAATTACCTTTCGAGCTACCAAAATTTCAACACTACCTTGACCCAGCATAAATATGCCCTTTGTGAATTGGGATATTAAACTCATCAAAATGATAAGCATAGATATAACTATCCAAATGCCTTGAAATTTTCTTCTGGCAGCCATTATATGAGCTTCGTCCTATAACTACGGGTCCTTTGCTGAACCCTCAAATAGTTATTATGCAACTAAAGTTTCGGAAAAGCATGAGAGCCTAGAGTATGGTAAACATTTTGGTAGAAAAGTATTGTCAAGTTCTTTAAAAGTCTTCAACTTAAGACTTATGAAGTCAGTTTCAACTAGTTCACTGAATTCTTACTGGGTGATTAGATAAACTGGTCAAACTTCAAATGTCATTAAATTATATTAATGTTCACTATATTTTGGTAGTTCTAGATTAATTATTATAATGTGTAATATTTCATATACATCTGAATATTTCATCAAAGTGTTATTATGTTTTCCAGGAACTTAAAAACCAGTGCTATGAGCAAAGGTGAGAACGATAACTGTTGTGTGTTCTTTAGTGTCTGAGTTTAGATCATACATACAAATAAGAGATTTCTACGATACACCGCAGGAAAGTGTATGATTATATGAGGACACATACAGCCAAAGGAAAATCAAATACTTCTAAAGTGAATGTGTTTACAGCCCAGCAGTTAAAATCAACTAAAGAAGAGTATGATGATCAAGTGACATTCCTTGTCTGTCGGTTGATGTCACTAAAGCAAGGACAGTCACGCAATCTTCTAATTCAGACAGCACGGCACCATACAGCACAGGTTCGTGGCTCTTGTCTCTGCTTTGTATTCTTACAGTCTTCGTCTCCTTTTGCTTTTGACACTAAACAATTGATTTGTTGATTTTGGGGCATTTTCATTTTTCAACAGTTGCAGTTATTTAGAAAGGGTCTTGCTGTTCTAGAGGCTCTGGATCCTCATATTAAGCGAATTGCTGAGGAGCAGTGCATTGATCATCAATTGAGTGAACTCGGTGATGAATCTGATGATAGTGTAGCAAGTTTTGATTTCACACACAGTAACTGCGAATATGATGAATCTACAAGCTCTGAAAATTCTTTACATGTAAAGAACTTTTCGTTTTCTTTCTAGACTTTTATCTTCATATAAGTAAATGATTTTTGTGATTGATTTTTTTAATCAGAAAAGCACGTTAATCGTATATTATGCTGTGTGCTGAGTTTCAGATTGCTACCAGTGTGTGTAGTTTCAGCTTTGTCATTTTTGTCAATTTTTTTCACATTTACAGCATTAATTGAAGAAATGCCCTTTCAGTTTCTGAAATTTTTGAGTATAGGTTTTTTTATTTGGTCACATGCTGTGTAGCTTAGCGACACGTTCCCTAGAAATGGTACCCCTAAATTGAGATATTTCTATCGCTGGTAATGCCGAAATGGTTATGGAATATCCTCGGGGATGTTTGGGATGTACTAGGTGTTTCTTTTAAAATTTGCACGTTAAAAGATAAGCGTAATCATCAAGCACAAACTCTAGGGCAACATGAGGAAATCACCATTGTCGCTGTGGTAATTCTCGTCCTTATTTTAGGTGAGCTCAACTCTGGCAAAGAGGGGTTCCCTTAGATAAAATATCTAATCTGTTCTTAAATGCAGATCCGAAAATCTGATTAGTGAAGTTGACTGCCTTAGGAATTTACAACATAAATTAAATGGAATTGAAGAGGACAAGTGCGTTATCCTATGGGCTATGGAGTTAGCGTGGCAAGATGACAAATAATGTTAGCCTCATAATCCCAAAGTCTATTACTTAGGTATTTGTTACAGACATAAAATTTACGTAAGTAATAATGAATAATATAAAACTAGACATACCAATCCAAAATAAATAATAATGAAAGGAATATTATATAAATCACATTAATGCAAAGGCATCTTAGGAGTATTAATATGAGGCTCCTCTATTAAACTTAAAACAGAATATGAGACAAGCGAGAGAAAAATGAATGAGCAAGAGATTATTATTTCAATGTGTAAAAAATTGCATAAGATGTCATATAAATATTTATGAGTTTCTATCTCTCTTGTTGGAAAATGGTCACCTAATTAATTACTATCTACCTAATTGGTAATTAGGTATGTAAGTTTATTATTTATGACTTCATTATATTAATGAAATAAGTTTATTATTTATGACTTTATTATATTATTAATTAAATCATCATTATAATATCTAACAGGTCTTCTTAAAGATGATTTCATTTTCCATAACCCCTAAGATTCCTCAAAAATTTTCAAACTTCTCTTTATTGAGTGCCTTGGTGAAGGTGTCTGCTACTTGATCTTGGGACATGCAATAAATCAGCTCCATTTCTTTGTTCTGCACTTGTTCTCTGATATAATGATGTTGAATTTCAACATGTTTTGTTTTCGAATGATAAATGGGATTCTTCGTCATCTTGATGGTGTTTTGGTTGTCACAATGTAGAATTATAGGTTGCATTTGTAGAGTTTCAAGTCGCTTAAAATCCTTCGAAACCATATTGCTTCACAAGCTGCTCCAACAACTACTTTGTATTGTACTTCTTTTGTCGAAAGTGCTACTGAAGGTTGTTTTTTACTTGTCCATGAAATTACTCCACTACCAAGGGAAAAAGCATAACATTTTGTAGATTTCTTGTCATTTGTATTGTTGAGCCCATGAATTGTACTCTTTTGTTATCCATTTACCTTGTCTTGAAACTATCCTAATTTTTCCTATGTTATCCTTTTCCTGATGATATTTTGTTTATAATTCATATTTCGACCAAGGAACAACATTGTCTACAAATCATATTATTTAATTGATAATATAGGATCTTTAAGTAATTTCCACTTAGTTTTGGATTACTTATGTGGTGGTTTGGAAAAGTGCATTTGGTTGGTTGCAGACAAATGGCACCAGCTCAATGGATGGACACTATCACATGATCTCTTTTGGTATGTTGTTACTTTTGACGTTGTTACTTTCAAAACCACGATATATCATTCCTCCAATTTCTATGGCGCTTGAGCATCTGGGCTTTGACCGATGCTCAAGAAGGAAAGTAACGAAAGAGCTAGCTTGACAACAAATAGAGTCTGAGAAGCATCAACCATTATGATAACTTAGAAGTAATATAAGGAGTTACCTTTTTTTGAAAAATTTGTGTAACAACATAGATACACACAACAAATTTTTGCCTTAATATGTATTATTCAGTTTTGACATTCTATTGGGCCATTGCCTATTTGATTTATGTAAATTTAGGGACGTTGGGGGTTGCCTAGTTGTTGAACAAGTAGTAAGAGATAGGGGTCGTAAAGTGAACAAGGGCACAATGAGATCATTGTTGTATTAACTTTCTACATAATATAGTATGCAACTTTCTATCATCTGAAGTACTTGTTACCCACCATTTTGTGGGTGATATCCCTAGGAGAATTTTTTCTCCATGATGGTCCTCAGAGAGCAACCCCTTGCATCCACCAACTAGCTCATTGTGCCATTTCTCCGCCACCAGAGCCAGCCATGTGCTCCCTCACCCATTTGTCATGATCGTATGTTTGAAGGTGGGCCTTCCAAACCTAAAGGTATGCCTTTTCATTTGGTGATTGAGTATTCTAGTTTGCTTATCATGGAAACTCTTGGGCATGGATTAATGGGGGATTTGGTGGAAAGAGTGGATTAGGTTTGTGCTCTTGTTCCCTAGGTCTCTTTTGGATGTTAACCTTGGACCCTAGTCCCATGGGATCTCTTTTACTGACCTTTGGGATTTAGGGATGGTACTACATGGGAAACCCTGATTTTGGTTGCGTGGTCCTGCTCCCTGATCCACATACATCACCCCCCTTCCGCTCATTATAATCCCATTCATCACTCTTCCCACCTGGGTTCACATTCCTCCGCTGGGTCCACAAACACAAAGGGTCAGCCACCCCCTCCCCTTTGCCCACACTTTGGGCTGGGCCTAGAACATGTGAAAAATCGGAAACCCGAATCCTATTGTAGCAACTGGAAATAATTCTCCTAATTGTTAAATTAATTTTTAACAATTTATTTATTGTTTGCTATAGCGAATACTGAATCAATCACACTGAAACCTACAGAAATAAACTGCGGAAGAAATAAATGTTGGAAGAAATACTAGCACACACATAAAATGACAGTTATTTTTGGACCAATGTCCCCGGAAAAACCCAACTCAGGAAAACTAGTATAGCAGTTGCGGGTTTTATTATTATGCAATAGTGAAATAACTGAGTACAACTGGATGCCGAAAATAGCAATCCTACAGAGAAAAATTGGCAAGAAAAATCTAGTGACTAATTTCCTCACTCCATAGGCAAATCCGGGCTTTGACCTCAGCTCAAATTGAGCCGTCCAAACTGGATCTGCGCAGTCACTGTGTCACCCTAGTGCAGTTGCTTCTGCACTCAACTCGGAATAGCTTCTCCTCAAGCCATCTAATCAACGACTGTCTGGAAAAATGTCTCTTGTGGCCTCCGAAACCTCTGCCCTACTTCTGGATTGAAACTCTGCTTTTCCTTAGCGGATTCGAAATTGCCTCTAGAGGCTATTGCGTTGCTCTGCGTTAGCCTTACTGTGGCTCACTTGCCTCTCTGCAAATGCACTCAACGGAATTGGAATCCTTCCTCCGGCTTCACTGTCCTTGCCCTTCTCTCATTGCTTCAATCTCATTGGCTCTCTCTCCACCAACTGACTGTTGCTACTCTAGAAATCGATCTGCTCATGAAATCGAACTGCTAAAGTGACTTCTCCAAGCCCTATCGACGTTTTCATGTAATCCTCTGTTGAGACTTCAATGACCAAGATTAGATCTTAATTGATGTCTAGGATTAATTTGAAATTGATCCATGTGAGTTTCTAGAACATTCACACCATATCTTAATTAATTCTGATTAATTAGTCATATTTCCTAAGTTTAGACTTAGGAAATATTTAAAATATCTGACTAATAATCTAAGTAAGTCACTTCTAGGCGGAATTTCCAGAAACGATTTCTGGGTTTTGGAGATCTCATGTATTCTAGCCTCTCCACAAAATTTCAAGGCTAGAACAGATCCAATATTGAATTTTCTAAGTCTACCAGTTAGAGACCCTCCATGCACTTTACTAATTTATTCCCACCTACTTGTTTCGTTACTTAACAAGTTATACTCCATGCACTTTACTAATTTATTCCCATCTACTTGTTTCATTATTAACAATTTATTTACAATGTAAATATTGAAAATAAACACTAGTGCATGCTAAACATATTACAGATCATAAACTGAAGGAAACAGATACAAGCACACAAAATGACACCATTATTTTTAGACCAATGTCCCAAGAAAAACCCAATGCAGGAAAATTGGTGCAACTATTTGAGGGTTTCTTATTGAGCAATTTCAGAGTACAATTTGGGTGCCAAATCCAGCTTACCCAATAGAGAATGCCCTTGGCAGTAGTACCTCTTAGTTTGAGACAAATGTCCCCGCTGAAACCTCGGATAAGCCCTCTGGCAGCTCTTCAGCTCCAATATGCCCTAGAAACCCCAGCATTTGCATTTCTGGATTGCGTTAGCCTCTCTCTGCATAGTGTTGGCCCTGTGTCACTTTGAATGGGCCTGTGTCAACCTCAAGAGGCCCTGCATTAGCCTTCTAACCCTCTGCGTCAGCTAGGCTGGCCTCTCTGAAGCACTGCGTAGCTCCTGGCTGCCTCTGCGTGACCCTGCGTGAGCCGTTGCTGCTACTGCATCACTCTCTCTGGCACCTGCATTGATCTCTTGGCACTATCTCTTCCTCTCCGTCTCTCTGTACTCCCTGCCCCTCAAATGCAACTCCAATCATTGATTCTATCTCTCTTAGCAAACCCCGCTCTAGGGAATATAATGACTGATCATCTGGTGTGCTCTGCAAGTGACCCTCAAGCTTCCTCTTATACTTTTCTCGTTGACATATCAACGGTCGAGATTAAGTCCCTAATCAATGACTAAGATTAGATTTGGCTTGATCCATGTCTTTTGGACCATTCTAACACGAATTTATATTAATCCACATTAATATTTTAATTTCTCTAAGTTTAGATTTAGGGACTCCATTAAAAATATTAATTATTTTAATATTTCCCTAACTGTTTAGAATCTGCCCAAACCCTTTCTGGGTATTGGAGATCTCATGTGCCCTAACCTCTCTACCAAATTTAGTGGCTAGAGCACATTCGATGCTACCCCAAATCAACACTCCCTCTTAGCGAGGAGTGTGCTCTAGTAATACTCCTCACGAGTATTACTCTGATCATTCAGCGTTAATCCCTATGCTGATGCTAGGCCTATTGCCCACCATCCTCTGCACCGTTGTATCCTGTATTGTTGCCCATGGTTCTGCCACTGCCACTGCTGCATCTGTACGACAGCTCCCTTTGCATCCATGTTGCTGTTGGTCCTTTCTCCCAGCACTACATCCGCATTGCACCTCCTCTCATCATGTTGCATCGTGCTGCCCACTACTGCACTGCAACCTAGTTACTGAGAAGTAACTGGTCTCCCAACTTTGACCTCCCTATTGGGCTAGAGACCCTCCTGATGCTGAAGCTCCCTTTGCCGCTGACAAGTGCTCTCTCTCTGACCTTTGCGCTGCTACAACAACTCCCTGCATCTCGCACCGTTGCACACCTCTTTGTGCCATCTTGCACTGGTGCAACACTCCTGTGCCTCTCGCACTGTTGCAGCCTGCTAGCCTCGCGCTATCTCGGGGCTCTTGCTCTGTAGCTCTCTCTGTTGGTCCACCTGCATCCATCTCTACCCGACTCAACCAATCTTGCTACTCCTCTTTGGGGCTCCCGTAGCGAGGTCTAATCCAAGAGGTTGGGTACCTCGAGGGTCCTGCCCCTCATTGCTTGTAGTCCACCTGATTATAGCTTGATGTCTCCCTACTTCCGCTCAAGTGGTGTGTGTGCACTCATGGCACAGTCATTGTCTGTCAACACTTCCTTCTCTGCCCTTGTTGGCGCTACCTTAGTCTCGGAAGACTCTCCCTTACTCTTCTTCCTTGGACACTGGGTTGCATAATGACCTCGCTCCCCCCAGTGGAAGCACTTGATCTTGGAGAGATCCTTCTTCTTTCGCTTTTCTTGCTTTCCCTCAGATGCTAGGGCAACATCTTCATCCTCCTTTTTGACTTTGATTCCCTTACTGCTGCTTCCCGCCTTTGTCTGCCGTCTGATCTCTTCTTGGTGAAGAGTTGCCCACATCTCATCCCAAGGTGGACGTGTCCCTCTGCCTAGTGTACTTTGGACAAATACCTCCCAGTCTTCTGAGACTGCATTCAGGGCTGTCCTCACCATCAATTCCTGATCCGGCGTGGCTCCTATGGAAGTCAATTGATCTCAGATCTCATTCAGTCCTCCGAGGAAGGTGTCAATCGATTCTCCCTTCTTCATTTGATTTTCTAGTAACATCCTTCTCTGCACAGAAGTACTTTGGTACAATTTCTTTAGGGCCTCCCACATCTCATTTGTCGTATCCTTCTCGGCAATGTGTGATACTACATGGTCCTTGACCCTGTCGAGGATGATGCTCTTGGCCCTCGCCATTGCCTCCTCGTACTTGTTTCTTAGCTGGGTCGATTGGGATAGCTATCGTCCTCAAGGCTAAGTGCTTGACACGATTTTTGTCAAGTACGGATAAGACTTTGGCCTTCCAGATTGCGAAGGTTGAGGCTCTGTCTAGTCTGTCCTGGTCTCTTACTCCGTGTAGTGCCATGCTGCTTTTCTACTACCCTTGTGGAAGTTCTCGATGTGACTCCCTTTGAGTCTCGATTTCCCTACTGGAAATCCTTCTGCTGATGTTGAGATGCCCCCTACTCTAATCGTCTATGCAACCACACTAGAGATCCAGATTTGTTGGCTAGAAACCCTCGATAGCAACACCCTCCTCCTTGGCCTTGCCCTGTCAGGTATTGTTCTGACTACAGTACCCCACCAGCTCCACTCTGCAACATTCCCACAGCCTCCTAAACCTCAGCAATCTGAAGGTGAGAGCTCCTAGGCTTTGCACAATCTCGGCACCAGCAACTCGGCCTCCTCAGCCAACTACGTCACAACCCTCTGGCCCTCTACATGAGCCTCCCTTTGCCTCCCTTGGCTTCTACATTGCCTCTTCCTTGTTCACCCTTGATGACGCAGGCACTGCGTCACGCTTCCCTTGTTGCTCCTGTGCTAGGAACAACTTTTGTCACTCGGGACGACTATTTTCTGTTGAAGTTTCTAAGTTTACTTAGTTAGAAACCCTCCATGCACTTTATCTGATTTATTCCTACCTACTTGTTCCATTACTTAACAAGTTATTTACAATGTAAATATTGAAAATAAACACTAGTGCATGCTCAACATATTACAAATCAACAACTGAAGGAAACAGAAACAATCACACCAAATGACACTGTTATTTTTTGACCAATGTCCCTAGAAAAACCCAATGTGGGAAAACCGGTGCAACTATCTGAGCGTTTTATTATTTAGCAATATCAGAGTACAATCTAGGTGCCGAAACTGGCCTACCCAACAGAGAATTTCCTTGGCAATAATACCTCTCAGTTTGACACAAATCTCCTGGCTGAAACCCTGGATAATCCTCCCGGCAACTCATCAGCTCCAATCTGCCCCAGAAACCCTAGTGTTTGCCTTTCTGGACTGCGTCAGCCCCTCTCTGCTAAGCGTTGTCCATGCATCACCTCGAATGGGTCTGCGTAAGCCTTATGAGGCCCTGTCTCAGCCTTCTGGCCCTCTGCGTCAGCAATGTTGGCCTTTATGATACTTTTCATAGCTCCCGGCTGCCTCTATGTGGCCCTGCGTGAACTCTGGTTGCTACTGCGCCACTCTCCCCGGTTACTATGTTGCTCTCCCGGCACTATCTCTGCCTCTTTGTCTCTCTGTAGTCAATGGCCCTCAGCTGCAACTCCGATCACTGATTCTATCTCTCTTAGAAAACCCCACCCTACAGAATAGAATGACTGATCACTTTGGTGTGTTCTCCAAGTGACCCTCAAGCCTCTTCTTATACTTTTCTCGTTGACATATCAATGGCCGAGATTAAGTCCCTAATCAATGGCTAAGATTAGGTTTGGCTTGATCCATGTCTTTGGGACCATTCTAACACAGTTTCATGTTAATAAACATTAATATTTTATTTTCCCTAAGTTTAGACTTAGGGACTCCATTAAAAATATTAATTATTTTAATATCTCCTCAATTGTTTAGAATTTGCCCAAACCCTTTCTGGGTATTGGAGATCTCATGTGCCCCAACCACTCCACCAAATATTGTGGCTAGAGAACATTTGATGCTACCCCAAATCAACACTCCCTCTTAGTGAGGACTGTGCTCTAGCAATGCTCCTAACTGAGTATTACTCTGATCATCTGGCATCAGTCCCTATGCTGATGCTAGGCTTGTTTCCTACCATCCTCTGCACTGTTGTATGTTGTACTGTTGCCCATGGTTCTGCCACTGCCACTGCTGCATCTGTAGATAACTCCCTCTGCATCCGTGCTGGTCCTTTCTCCTAGCACTACATCCGCATTGCACCTCCTCTCATCATGTTGCATCGTGCTGTCCACTGCTGCACTGCAACTTAGTTACTGAGAAGTAAGTAACTGGTCTCCCAACTTTGACCTCCCTGTTGGGCTAGAGACGCTCCTGATGTTGAAGCTCCCTTTGCCGCTGACAAGTGCTCCCTCTCTGACCTCTGCGCCGCTGCAACAACTCCCTGCATCTCGCACCGTTGCACGCCTCTCTGTGCCATCCTGCACTGGTGCAACACTCCTGTGCCTGTCGCACTGTTATAGCCTGCTAGCCTCGCGCTATCTCGAGGCTCTTGCATTGTAGCTCTCTCTGCTGCTCCATCCGCATCCATCTCTACCCGACTCAACCAGTCTTGCTACTCCTCTTTGGGGCTCGCGTAGCAAGGTCTAATCCAGGAGGCTGGGTACCTCGAGGATCCTGCCCCTCATCGCTTGTAGTCCACCTGATTACAGCGCGATGTCTCCCCACTTCCACTCAAGTGGTGCGTGTGCACTCAAGGCACAATCATCATTTGTCAACACTTCCTTCTCTGCCCTTGCTAGCACTGCCTTAGCCTTGGAAGACTCCTTTACTCTTCTTCCTTGGACACTAGGTTGCATAATGTCCTAGCTCCCCACAATGGAAACACTTGATCTTGGAGAGATCCTTCTTCTTCCGCTTTTGCTGCTTTCCCTTAGATGCTAGGGCAACATCTTCCTCCTCCTGCTTTACTTTGATCCCCTTGCTACTGCTACCCGTCTTCCACTACCCTTTGATCTCTTCTTGGCAAAGAGCAGCCCACATCTCATCCCAAGGTGGAAGTGTCCCTCTGCCCAGTATACTCTGGACAAATACCTCCCAGTCTTTTGAGACTGCATTCAGGGCCGTCCTCACCATCAATTCTTGATCTGGCATGGCTTCTATAGTAGTCAACTGATCTCGGATCTCGTTCAGTCCTCCGAGGAAGTTGTCAATCGGTTCTCCCTTCTTCACCTGATACGACCTCAACTGTTTTTCCAGTAACATTCTTCTCTGCACAGAAGTATGCTGCTAGAATTTCTTGAGGGCCTCTCACATCTCATATGCCGTTTCCTTCTCGGCAACGTGTTGTACTACATGGTCCTTGACCCCGTCAAGGATGATGCTCTTGGCCCTCGCCATTGCCTGCTCGTACTTGTTGTTCTTAGTTGGGTTGACTGGGATAACTATTGTCCTCAAGGCTAAGTGCTTGACACGATTTCTGTCAAGTACGGATAAGATTCTGGCCTTCCAAACTGCGAAGTTTGATGCTCCGTCCAATCTATCCTGTTCTTTTACTCCGTGTAGTGACATGATTCTCTTCTACTTCCCTCTTGGAAGTTCTCGATCTGACTCCCTCTGAGTTTTGATTTCTCTCCTGGAAATCCTCCTGCTGATGTCGAGATGCCCCCTACTCTGATCGTCTGTGCAACCACACCACTGATCCGGGTTTCTCGGCTAGAAACCCTTAGTAGCAACTCCCTCCTCTTGGCCTTGCTCTGTCAGGTACTGTTCTTAGGCTCTACGCAATCCCGACACCAACAACCTGCCCTCCTCAGCCAACTGGTCATCCCTCCTAGCTTCTGCATGGCTTTGCGTGAGGCTCCCTTTGGCTTCCTTAGCCTCTGCGCTGCCTCTTCCTGGCTCATCCTTGATGACGCAGGCACTGCATCACCCTTCCCTTCTCACTACTCTACTAGAAACAATTTCTATCACCTCGGGACAACTGACGGCATTTGACTACATCTATTATCACTGATCCATCCTACTACAAAGAATTGTGGGTGCCGTAGCAAGGTATTGATTCAAAAGGTGGACCTCCTCAAGGATCCTTCCCATTTGTAGCACTCTAGCGCTACAACACCAAGTCACCACATTTCACTCTTGGGAGTATGTCTGCAAACATGGCGAAGTCTTCCTCCAACCTAGAGGAAATCCTATCGATCTCTGCTGAAGTTGCCTGTTGGTCCTACTTCTCCTCCTTATCCTTCTTTCTGAGAGGACACTGGGTACTATAGTGGCCAAGCTCACCACATTTGAAGCACTTGACCTTTGACAGGGCATTTTTCTTCTTTCGCTACTCCCCTTGTCCTTGACTGGGACCCTTTGATGCGAGGGCCACATTCTCCTCCTCCTTCACCTGCTTCGACCCATTGCTGCTGCCATTGATGGAGTTCTTCACTAAGTCTCGCCTCAACTCTTGCTGCAAATCGGCCCACATCCTGTCCCACTTTGGCAAGGTTTCTCTGCCCAAAATGCTTTGGACAAATACCTGCCACTCCTGAGAGACACTATTGAGTGCCAGTCGTACAAGCTCTGTGGCTTGAGGTGTTGCTCCAACAACTGATAGCTAATCCCAGATCTCCTGAATTCTGGTGAGGTAGGGGTCTATGCATTCCCCTGTCTGCATCTTGGTACATCTCAGCTTCTCCTCCAAGTACATCTTCCACTGCTCGAAAGTGCATTGGTATAGAATGGTAGGTGTCTCCCACATCTCCTTGGTCATTCCCTGGCTCGCTATGTGTGATACAATGTGATCTCGAACAACATCAAGAATCGACCTCTTTTCCCTTGCCATCTGCTTTCGGTATTCCTTCAGCTGGTCTGCATCCGTGGGGATAGCTGGCACTGTATCTATGAATGGATTCAGGCCATATTCATAAAGAAGGAAGGACATCCTTGCCTTCCAAATGACATAGTTGGAAGCATTGTCCAGCGTGTCCTGATCTCGTAGTTTGATAGTGGTCATCTCAAGAAAATAAGTTGAAATCCTTCTCTTCTCTTCTACTTAGCTACTGCTAGGCTCTACGCAATCCCTGTTGGAGTGAGTATATCTACTCACAATGACTGCTGATCTGTAAGAGAAAAATGAACTTTTGAAGCTAGAAGTTCCCTGAGGAAAATTTCCCTCAGTGTGGGCTCTTTCTTCCTCCTGATGCTATTTTGCACTAGCAACTGCTACAAAATACTGCGTTCAGCTACAGATCTGTGTTGGAAATACTAAGGGGGGTTGAATCAGTATTTCTTTTCAATTGTTACTTTTTTTTTCTCGCTAAAAAAACTAATCTATTAATCCATCAACGGGCAGTACAATACAGTCATGAGGTGTCACCGCCTGAGGCCAGGCGTTGGCTTTCTGAGCCAGGTATCAACCCACGTGGGGGGACTGAAACTCTCCAAAAAATGACCCTTCCCAAGCAAAATAACTGAACCCACGCAGGGGCGACCAACTTCAGGCAAAATAACTGAACCCACGCAGGGGCGACTAACAGCAAACATAGTGATCCCACTAAGGGGCGGCCAACTGCAAAAAAACTGAACCTACGCAAGGGCGACCAACTGCAAACAAACTGAACCCACGCAGGGGCGACCAGCTGCATACATAGTGATCCCGCACAGGGGCATCTTAAAACAGGAACAATTAAACGGATTGACCCACCCAGGGGCAGTAATTGACCAAACCAAAAAACTATCGACATTATCCCATGCCGGGATGAAATTAGACAAGACCAGAAAGACAGTGAAATTAGAAGAGCCGAGAGCCAAAACAAGACCTGAAGGGGGCTGGAGACGATGGAGCTGAGTGGAGGGCTGGCTACTGCTCCAGCTCCTCTTCGACCACTGGGCATCCCCAAGATTCTTCATCTTCCGCTGCAGCAGGTTGGGGAACTGGGTTGACGTCTTTTGCTTTGGAAGTTGACGCCTTCGGCAGCATCGGACCTTGCTCTGCCACCCGTCCTGGCACTTCTTCAGCAAATGCTGAGCCCTCGTTCTGGTGCTACTGCTGTTTGCCACGGAGCTCCTCACTGTCAGATGGCGTTTCATCCAGGAAGAGAACCGACACATGAGCGTTAATGCGAGGCCTGTCCAACGAGCTACAGAAGGTGAAGATGGCCGAGCCAAAGGCCGGCGAAGGTGCTGAAGGGTCAGGGCTGCGGGAATCCACAAATTGACTGGCTTGAATTGGCGTGGCATCAGGGAAGCCATGGCAGCAGCACCGGTCGGCGGCAGCGATAGGGGTTAGGAATCGGAGCAGGAGGCCGAGAGGACTCCCCTCTGGCCGAGCCTCGACGGCAAGGCGGGCACTGCCTTGGCCTGACCATGCTTGGAACAGAGCCGAGGAGAAGGAGCCGAGCAGGTGACGGAATTGAGGCTGAGGCGGAGAGGGGGAGGGGCGCCAATTCGCAGTCCCCTCTCCTATTAGAACAAAGACCAACAAGCCTAGGGAAGGAGGGCGAGGCCTCCCTGAGAGCGGGTGAGCAGGCAGGAGCCTGGGCATGAACCAGCAAGCACAGAGCATCAAAGGCCGAGAGCTGCAAATGACCCAACATGGATTGAGCCTCATCATCCCCTGATTTAACCACTGAACCTGTGCCTCGAACCTCGATCGCCATAACTGCTCGTTGCAGACGAGCTTATGGCTAGAATGGCACAATGAATGTGCCTCCATGTTGAACCCCGCCCCATATTCCATGGCAGCGTTCCTGCATTGAATGCCATCATAAAACTTGGGGCTGCCCATGTCCGGCAAGTGGCGCCACCATTACTGCCGATGTGTCACCCGCATCCGGGAATTTTCAATTGTTACTTTTACTAGTTAGATCACTTATATTTAGAATACAAAATGAAC
Organism: Pinus taeda; assembly: GCA_000404065.3. Lineage (NCBI taxonomy): Eukaryota > Viridiplantae > Streptophyta > Pinopsida > Pinales > Pinaceae > Pinus > Pinus taeda. The sequence continues at coordinate 115,202 of APFE031523802.1, read as the reverse complement.
AATAGGAATAAATGCTTTTATTAATATAATCTTTACAATGAATCAAGTACAATGTATATAGGGCTCCAACCCCAGATGAAGACACCGATCTTCAAACTCCCAGGTTCCAACCTGTTGCCAAGCATCAACTTGGACTTCCAAGGCTCCAACCTTGTCAATCTTGAGGCACCAACCTCAAGGGCTCCAACCCTATATCGGGTATAGGCTCTGACCTGGGTTCTTGAGGACTCCGATCCTCTATGGCTCCAACCCTATCTTATCCAAGGGACCAACCTTGAGTTTAGGAGCACCAACTCCAAAGATACCAATATTATATTTGCCAAGCACCAACTTGGACTTTCCAAGGCACCAACCTTGTCAATTCTGAGGCACCAATCCCAAGGGCTCCAACCCTATAGCTTCACTTTGTCAAGGTATATTTGGTTGTACTTCATGCTCCCCATGTCTTCTTCACTAAGCCTTGTCAATCTTCAGCTTCACTGTAGTCTCCACGCTGCACCATCAATGACAACCTTGTTGATTAGAAGGTATCGCCACTGCACTTCATTGTACCCAAGCAAAGTATCCAAATCACCTCATGATGTCTTCAATGCATCATGGTCTTCATGGATGCCTTAACAATGCTCTCAAACATCTCCTTAATAGGTTTGCTCCAAGTCCTTCCTTAATATCACATAAGGACTCCACAAATCTCAAAAATCTGAGGTCAAGAGCTCAAGATGACCACTGGAAATAACCCACAGAAGACTGAATTCAGGGACAAGTTTATAGGTCCAAGCTCTTAACGCTGCAACAGAGGTTTTGTTATAAACTTGAGCTTCAGGAAATGATATATTTCATGCCTTCAAAAGATGACTGCTTGTTGTTCCAGGTATGTCCAAGCTACAGGAGTAACATATTGCTGCACTAGTCAGTAGTCACAGTGACTTTGTCACAGTATTTAATTACATCAAGGAGGTCTGATCCACCAATAATGACACTGTCGACAGTAAGAAGTATCTGACCCGAGTTCTTCACTATCCAATACACAATTTGAAAAAAAGGAACCAAGCTACTGTACCTTAGTCACAGTCGATATTGCTGCCATTGCTACAAAGAAGAAACTGTAATTTTCTACAGCCACTGTAGTCACAGTCCAAGGCACTCTTTTTTTATGACAGTCCCGAGTTTAAGAGATCTGTACCTTTGTTTACACAGTACAGCAAGAGATCCAGGGTATTAAGCTTTTTCCAACAAATCTGACGTATGAAGAGGTCCAAAACAGTGTCACAAACTCAGGTACAAGAGGAGACAGCTCTTTGTTAAAGAATATAAGCCCAAACAAAATCAATATTTCTCCTTTAATGCTGTCTGACCATGTGTTCATGAGTTCTGAACTGGTCCTCCCTTTTTCCTCCTTGTTAACCGAAAATCTGTGTTAGAAATGAGGTCAGATCCATGTATTTATAGCGTTTTTTGCTAGTAAAACCGAAGGGACATGTCTAGATTAAGTGGGCCGACATGGATGACAAGTGTAGGTCGGCTAGCCTGTAATTTTACACTTTTTACCTTAAAAATTCATTATCTCATCAACCGCTGGGAGTTTCGGGGCAAGTAAGGGCTCGTTGGAAAGAGGAAAAAATCCTCTTTAAGATGGTCTAGGTCCCATTGAGAAAATATGCCTCTAAGTTGGCATAAATTATTTTTCTTCGTGACTGTCCTTAAATTATATGCAAAAAAAGTTTAGGAGAGCATGAGTAATGTTTGGGACAGCGGGTTCTCTTTGTTATCAATGTATGAGTGTGTCATCGTATGGGAGTGTTGCATTTATGTCATCATGAGTGTATGCAATAATGAGTGTATCATCTCGTGTCATCATATAATGGTGCAGTGATATGTTGTAGGCAGTTTCATTAGGAAAGTCTCTTTCAATCATTAGTCACGTCATCACTTTTAGTCTTCCAACTCTCATCAAGCACTATCATTAAGTGTGGACATATAAGATTATGCAATCATCACAAGTATGGCTTCATTAAGTGTAGTTCTTCACATCAAGGGCTTGTACCTAGGGACTAGATCACCAATTAGATGCTTGGCAACTTCTTAGGTCAAGACATCATCATCTGGAACCAGGCTTCTGAAGAGTATTGACACCTCAGTCAATGCCATATTGACATCAATGACAACCTAGATTAACAATCTGGTTTGCAAGGAAAATACTGGTTGCTCCCTTTGCCTCTGGTAATTCTCGAACTGGAGAAATCCGATTTTTCTGTCGCTTTCTCAGAGAAATCAATTTTTCCTCAAGAAATTGACCCTCTTGGTCAAGAAATTGCGCTGCCTCTGAGGGTTTCGAACTGCTGCTTACGCAGGGCTACGAAATTCCTCTTGGCTACGAAATTCCTCTTCCCTTCTGCTAGTGAGCTCTTTGGCTCACAATCTGCGCTCTTATACCATGTGAAAATTAGGCTAACCTCGAATCCTATTGCAGCAACTGATGTTATTTTTTCTATTTGTTAATTTAATTAAACAAATTATTTGTTGTGTGCTATGGCAAATATCGAAACAAATACACTACAACTTTCACAAAACAAATATTGTGGAAGAAATAAAAACATTGGAAGAAATAGATGCACACACACAAAATACACCGTTATTTTTGGACTAAGTCCTGGGAAAAACCCAACTTAGGAAAACTGATGCAGCAGCCGAGGGTTTTAATACTATGCAATAGCGAAAATCTGAGTACAAACTATGGATGCTTAAACTAGCAATCCAAATAGATAAATAACTGGCAATAGTAACTAGTGAGAAAAATTTCTCACTCCATAGATTTCACACTGACCTCAGCTGGCATTGAGCTTCTCCTTGCACCCTCTATGCAGTCACTGCGTCAACCTACACAGTTATTGCGGTCCACAAACTCGAAACTGCGTCTCCTCTCATTGTTTCGTCAGCTGCTGTCTGGGAAACTGATACTCTTTGCCTCTGGAACCTTTGCCCAACTTTTGGCTGAGAATCTCAACTTCTATATAATATTCCTAATTAGCCATGGCTAATTGGAATATTCGATTTTGCCCAATTTTTGCCTTCTATAGTTATTTATAAATAAAAAAGTGAGGACGGGGGACATAACTCACTTTAAGAATAAAAAGTCACTTCCTAGTAGCACAACGTTGTGACTTAAGGAAGAGCCAAGGGGGCCAAAGGGGGACGCAGGAGTGGGGCCCACGCAGACACAAGGAGGGACTGCGCAGGAGGGAAGGACACATGGCAAGAGGGGAATCATGTAGGAGAAGGTGAGCCTAGGGATTGTGAGAGGCAGAGGCTATAAAACAGAGAGGAGCCCCCTCATTTTGGATCATTCTGGTTATGATCATTTGTGATAGTCATTTCGACTTAGAGCATGCGGCTATTTAGCTGGTTTGCAGCATTGTGTAGTGCATTGAGCGTCTCCGTTCGAAGATTTTACCCTTAGCCCCAGGGGACTTCGAGTGCCTGCTTGGGCAAGGTATTTCCATTGGCATTCCAACAGTAGTTTTATCAGTATTTCAGTAGCAGTTTCATCAGCATTTCAGTAGCAGTTTCATCAGCGTCTTTGAGGAACTGCACAAAACCCCAATGGGGTGATTTTCGGGGGGCTTTCTGGGTTTTTCTGGGTTTTTTGAGTAGAGTCTGATTCTAGAGTTTCAGCCTTTTCTGAGGAGGGGAGCAGCCCCAAATCCTCATTCGATTTCCAGCAGCAGCAGCACAACAATTTTCCAGCAGCTGGGATGTAGATCAGTGTGAGACCATTCCAGGAAATCTTTCTGGGTTTTTCTGGGTTTCTTGAGTAGAGCTTGAATCCAGAGTTTCAGCGTTTTACGAGGAGGGGAGTAGCCCCAAATCATCATTTGCTTTCTAGCAGCAACAACAACATCCACGCAGGGAGGCCATTCTTGTCATTCTGAGAGTATTTCTTCACTTGCCTTGTGCAAGTCGAGGTGCCATCTGTCTAATCACCTCTTGTACTCATTTATTGCTCAGTATAATAAAATGGCTTAGCATTTCTCGCTGCATTTCTTGTGTATTCTGCTTATATTTCCAGTTTACATTATTATATGTTGTTCCTCACTGTTATTTTATCACTTCTGGGTTATTATATCATTTGCACATATTTGGTTGGAGTTTTTGCTGGGGTTTGAGGAATATTTTGGGTTAGGAATATTACAGTGGTATTAGAGCATAGATCTGGCTCAGCCTGTAGAGCTAGTAATCTATGACGCCGGGGGAAAAACCCTATAGCTGTTACAGAGGTCAGAGATACAGAGACACTGGGTGTAGGTTGGAGAATACCTACAGAGAGGGAGATTGTGTTCCTGTGGCAGACGCAGAACAAGAGGAACCTGTGGTAGACGCAGAACAGAGAGAGCCAGTAGTGGACACAGAGTAGATGGCAGACGAGGACGGGAAGAGATTTGTGGATATGCTCCTCAAATCAGTGCAGGATCTATCGAGGCAAATTGAGGTGATGGGGCAGAGATTCACGGCAGTAGAGGCTAGATAGCAGGAGAGCCCACGAGTTTTTTAGATCGGTGAGGGATCAGGTGCATCCCATCACTTGCCAGAGCAGCATGATACTGCGCAGCAGGGGGCTTCACATGCCCCTACACGCTCTACCATGCCCACCTTCTTAGGAGCAAACACAGGGGCCGCAGCCCAGCAGGAGGCAGAGCTCGGGCATATGGGCGATTATTTTGCAGAGTACCAGGCCTATGGGCAGGAGTTCAGGGAAGCCCTCTCATTCAGAGATTTTGTTTAGCTCCAGCGGGATAGCAGACCCCACAATCATCACAGAGGGTACCAGCATTACCATGATGGCGACACCCACCGTGCAGCGAGCAGATTCCACATGCCTACGTTTGATGGCTCATCAAACAGTTCGACAAATTCTTGGGTGGAGAAGCTGGACATTTATTTCCAGCTTAACCAGATGTCAGAGGCAGAGGCCATCAAGGTGGCAACATTGCATTTGGATGGCGAGGCCCAGGATTTGTGGTTTCATGGGGTGGTTACATTGGGGCACTCCACAGTGACGTCATATGCCGAGTTTACCAGGAGATTGATGGAGCGATTTGATCAGAGGGATCCAGAGCAGCGTTTCGTTGATCTGATCAGGCTCAAACAGACAGGGAGCCTAGAGACCTACATTGCAGATTTCTTGAGGGTCTCTGTGATGGTGCCAGACCTCTCCACGGAACGGAGGGTCTATATGTATGTTGAGGGGTTAGCAGAGCCACTTCGAGGTCTAGTCTGATCCACTAGACCAGGTACGCTCCAAGACGCTATCAGCAGGACCCGAGACTTTTAGGATGTCTTACCCAGGACCCAGACATCTTACCCCCAGGGTCAGACTTTCCAGTCTAAGGGGAAGGATGTGAGGGTTCCTCCTCCAAAGGGGAATCCAGGACGAGTACAACTTGACGAAGATGCCAGGAGGGAGTTGAAGAAGAAGCGGTTGTGCTTCACCTTTCAGGAGCCATGGGCACCAGGACATAGATGTGCTGCTGGCAAAGCACATTTTATTGAGGTCTTCTCCGAGAGCAGTGGAGAAGAGGATGATGAGGAAGATGTGGAGGCAGGAGATAGCCATGCCATACAGGGACCTATATGGTCCCTGTATGGCACCCATCGGAGGGGCCCTTGTAGCATTGCAAGGAGTTCCTAAGTATCTGACGCTATGCGTACGAGGGACAGTACGTGGCCAGCGTGTATCAGTTTTGGTTGACAGTGGGGCCACCCACAACTTCATCGATGCGCAGAGGGTTGAGCGGAGAGGTATACAGACAGAGAGCTTCGATGGGTTTTCAGTTTTGGTCCCAGGAGATCAGACTATGATGTGTGCTCGTTATGTTCCAGAGCTATCACTGACAATGGGCAACTACACATTGACTGACCACTTTTTCGTGGTCGATATTCCGGACACCAACATGATACTGGGTGTTCAGTGGCTCATCACTTTAGGGAAGGTCACGACAGATTGGAAGACCCTAGAGATGAAGTGGGATGATGAGAAGACAGGGAGGCATGAGAAGATACGGGGACAACACACATATCCGCCTCAGACTGTTTCGGCTCATCGGATGGAAGCAGTTTTCCGAAAGGGAGACATAGAGTGGGCAGTAGAGCTGCGTGCATCAGAGGCAGGGACTACAGGGCGGACGGTACATCCAGAGATACAGTCCATCCTTGACCGGTATGCCATAGTGTTTGGGGAGATTCCGCCAGGAAAGCCACCAGATCAGGGGTTTGAGCACACTATCGAGCTTGAGCAGGGCATCTAGGCAGTGATCGCCACCCCCTATAGGCACCCCAAGGCTTGTCGAGATGAGATTGAGGGAGCTATCCAGGAGTTGCTAGCTTTTGGGCACATTCGACTGAGCACGAGTTCTTTTGCTTCTTCTGTGGTGTTGGTGAAGAAGAAGGACGGTAGATTGAGGATGTGCATCGACTACAGGGTGAGGATTGATCACAACAGCCTCAAGTTCTTTTTGGAGCAGAAGCAGCTACAGGAGAGGCAATAGAAGTGGATCAATAAGATCCAAGCATATGACTTTGACATTGAGTATGTCAAGGGTAAGAACAACGTGGTGGCATATGCCCTTTCACGTAGACCAGCCACGTTGTCTCTTATGAGCTTGGATACAGATTGGAGGGCTCGACTCTTAGTAGAGTACTCCAAGGATAGGTTTGCATGTGAGGTTCTGGATGGGTAGGTGGCAGATGATAGGTACAGGGGGTCGATGAGATCATCTATTACAGGGACCGATCTTCTTGACCGAGGGGTTTCAACTCAAGAAGAAGATACTCCAGGCATCACATGATTCACCTTTGGCAGGACATCAGGGGTTTACCAAAACCTACAAGGCCATTAGAGAGAGGTTCTCATGGAAGGGCCTCAAGGAGGACGTACTCCAGTACATTCGGGAGTGTGATGTTTGCCAGAGGAACAAGGGAGAGATGAGCAATCCCGCGGGTTTATTGCAGCCTCTTCCCATTTCGGAGGGGACATGGGAGAGTATTTCGATGGACTTCATCACAGGGTTGCCCATGGTACAGGCCAAGGATTGTATCTTTGTCGCCGTTGATCGACTGACAAAGTATGCACATTATTTTGCCATATTCGCACACTATACAGCAACACAGGTGGCCGAGTTGTTCTTCAGAGAGATCTTCAGGCTACACGGTCTTCCTAAGACCATCGTCAGTGATAGGGACAACGTTTCATGGGCGGGTTTTGGCAGGAGCTTTTCCGGTTGGTGGGCATGGAGTTGACATCGAGTACCAGTTATCACCCACACACGGATGGGCAGACAGAGATAGTTAACAAGTGGTTGGAGGGCTACTTGTGTAACTATGTCAGTGGGCAGCGGCGAGCATGGCTGAAATTGTTGCATCTGGGGGAGTACTGCTACAATACTTCACATCACATGTTCATTGGTATGTCACCATTCTATGCCTTATATGGGTATCATCCTTTATATTTTGTTGACATGATGTTTAGTGATAGTAGGGATCCTAGAGCCAAAATTTGGATCCAAGAGAGTCAGGATATCCTCCGAGCTCTCAAGGATAACATGGCTACAACACAGAACCAACAGAAGCTGTATGCCGATCGGGGTCAAGTGGAGAGGCAGTTTGAGGTAGGGGACATGGTCTACCTATGATTACAGCCATACCGACAGTCGTCACTGAAGTAGAAGGGGGTTGAGAAGCTCAAGCCCCACTTTTATGGGCCATACAGGGTGATACGCAGGGTTGGACAGGTTGCATATGAGTTGGAGCTGCCCCAAGGCAGCAAGATTCATAATGTTTTCCATGTATTATGCCTGAAAAAGGCATTGGGGCAACAGTTGACAGTGACAGATGAGCTACCACCCATGGATGATGAGGGGCATTTGGTATTGCAGCCGGAGGCTATCATTGATACCAGGGAGAGGCAGCTGCGGAGCGGACGGTCCAGGAATTCTTGGTGAGGTGGAAGAATTTGCCGGAGGAGGATGCCACTTGGGAGAGTGAGAAGATCTTGCAGCATCCATCACTTCAGTTGCTTGAGAACAAGCAACATTTTGCCGAGGGAGACTATAATATTCCTAATTAGCCATGGCTAATTGGAATATTCGATTTTGCCCAATTTTTGCCTTCTATAGTTATTTATAAATAAAAAAGTGAGGACGGGGGACATAACTCACTTTAAGAATAAAAAGTCACTTCCTAGTAGCACAACATTGTGACTTAAGGAGGAGCCAAGGGGGCCAAAGGGGGACGCAGGAATGGGGCCCACGTAGACACATGGAGGGACTGCGCAGGAGGGAAGAACACATGGCAAGAGGGGAATCACGTAGGAGAAGGTGAGCCTAGGGATTGTGAGAGGCAGAGGCTATAAAAGAGAGAGGAGCCCCCTCATTTTGGATCATTTTGGTTATGAGCATTTGTGATAGTCATTTCGAGTTAGAGCACACTGGCTATTTAGCTAGTCTACAGTGCTGTTTAGTGCATTGAGTGTCTCCGTTCGAAGATTTTACCCTTAGCCCCGGGGGACTTCGAGTGCCTGCTCGGGTAAGGTATTTCCATTGGCATTCCAGCAGTAGTTTCATCAGTATTTCAGCAGCAGTTTCATCAGCATTTCAGCAGCAGTTTCATCAGCGTCTTTGAGGAACTGCGCAGAACCCCAATGGGGTAATTTTTGGGGGTCAGCCATTTTAGAAAATCTTTATGGGTTTTTCTAGGTTTTTTGAGTAGAGTCCGATTCTAGAGTTTCAGCCTTTTCTGAGGAGGGGAGCAGCCCCGAATCCTCATTCGATTTCCAACAACAGCAGTAGCACGGCAGTTTTCCAGCGATTGGGACGCAGATCAATGTGAGGCCATTCTAGGAAAACTTTCTGGGTTTTTCTGGGTTTCTTGAATAAAGCCCGAATCCAGAGTTTTAGCTTTTTCTGAGGAGGGGAGTAGCCCCAAAGCATCATTTGTTTTCTAGTAGTAGTAGCAGCGCAACACCAAAATCCACGCAGAGAGGCCATTCTTGTCATTCTGAGAGTATTTCTTCACTTGCCTTGTGCAAGTTGAGGTGCCATCTGTCTAATCACCTCTTCTACTCATTTATTGCTCAGTGTAATAAAATGGCTTAGCATTTCTCGCTGCATTTCTTGTGTATCTACTTATATTTCTGGTTTACATTACTATGTGTTGTTCCACTGTTATTTTATCACTTCTGGGTTATTATATCATTTGCACATATTTGGTTGGAGTTTTTGCTGGTGTTTGAGAAATATTTTGGGTTAGGAATATTACAGCATTGCATCAACCTACACAGTTATTGCGGCCGACAAGCTTGGAACTGTGTCTCCTCTCATTGTCTTGTCAGCTGTTGTCTGGGAAACTGATACTCTTTGCTTTGGACCCTTTGCCCAGCTTTTGGTTGAGAATCTCGACTTCTCCCCAGCAAAATGGAAATCTCCCCAAGAGGGCTCTGCACTGCCTCTTTGTAGCAATCACTGATTCTCTATAATGTACTCACCGGAACTGGAAAAGCTTCATCCGGCCTCACTATCCCTGCCTCTCTCTCACTACTTCGAACTCACTACATCACTTTCGACAACACACATACTACTCTGGAAATCAATTTCTCAACAAAATCGAACTCTGCAATTGCCCCATCAACTTCTTCCAAGTTCTTATAATCTTTTGTTGAGACTTCAACAGCGAAGATTAGATCTTAATCAATTGCTAGGATTAACTTGAAGTCAATCTGTGTGAGTTTCTAGAAGATTCACACCATAACTTTATTAATTCTAATTAATTAGTCATATTCCCTAAGTTTATTCTCAGAAAATATTTAAAAATTGACTAATAATCTAATTAAGTCATTTCTAGGTGGAATTTCCAGAAACGATTTCTGGGTTTTGAAGATCTCATGTATTTTAGCCTCTTCACAAAATTTCGTGGCTAAAACACATACGATGCTATAAAAACTAGCATTTGCTACATCAAACACTGAACCAATCACATTGTAATCTACACAAATACACTGATGAAAAAATAAACGCTCGAAGAAATACTAGCACACACACATAAAATGACAGTGATTTTTGGACCAATGTCTCCGTAAAAACCCAACTTGGGAAGACTGGTACAACAGCTGAGGGTTTTATTATCATGCAGTAGTGTAATAATCTAAGTACAGCTGGATGCCGAAATTGGCAATCCTACAAAGAAAAAATGGCAAGAAAATCCAGTGAGGAATTTCCTCACTCCACAGGCAAATTCGGGTTCTGACCTCTGCTTAAATTGAGTCGTCCAAACTAGATCTGTTCAGTCACTGCGTCACCCTAGTGCAATTGCGTTTGCACACAACTCGGAACAACTTTTCCTCAAGTCATCTAATCAGCTGCTGTTTGGGAAAATGTCTCTTTTGGCCTCATGAACCTCTGCCTAACTTCTGGGCAAGTAACAGGTTGTACAGATTACAACTAGAACCACCAATGGCACTAATAGGTAGTCATGGACAAGGACTTGAACGAACTATGGCACAGAAGAATGGGACACTTGCACCATAGGGCTCTAAGAATTCTCAGGAACACTGTAACAGGAGTTCCAGATCTTAGTATGGAACGAGATGATATCTGCAAAGGATGTGCTCTAGGAAAGTATGCCAATGCAACATTTCCTAAGAGTAAACACAGGCCCAAGAGTGTACTAGGATTGATACACTCAGATATTTGTGGACCTATGTCCAACAAAGCTCTTAGTGGTTCTGGGTATTTTCTTACCTTCATTGATGACCACTCAAGGAAAACTTGGATTTATTTTTTGAAAACCAAGGACAAGGTTTTCTGTCGATTCAAAGAGTTCAAGGCTATGGTGGAGAATCTGACTGGGAAGAAAATAAAATTTTTGTGCTCAGATAATGGAGGAGAGTATGTCGATAAAGACTTCATTGATTTTAGCGCTAAGGAGGGCATCAGAAGAGTGGATAGCTCTGTACAATCCGGAGCAGAATGGAGTTGCAGAAAGGAAGAACAGGGCTAATGTGGAAGCAGCTAGGGCCATGATGTATGATCAGGATGTGCCAAAATTCCTGTGGGCAGAAGCATGCAACACAACAGTCTATGTTCAGAACAGGACTCCTCATCGGGTGTTGGGCATGATTACTCCAGAGATATTTTTCACAGGGAAGATGCCTAAAGTCGGTCATTTCAAGATACTTGGGAGTTTAGCATATTGTCGCATACCCAAGGAAAAAAGGAAAAAACTAGATCAAACTGCAGAAAAGGGATATCTAGTGGGATATAGTGAGAACGCTAAGGCATACAGAGTCTATCTTCCAGGGAGCAGGAAGGTAGTCTTTCGACGAGATGTAAAGTTCATGGAGGACAGGGCTTTTAGAAAATCTCATAAGATGCCTTCCGAGGAGCAGTCAAAAGAAGAGCCGTTGGTTAAACATCTTCAACCAACAGAAGTAAAGAATTCTTCCTTGGATAGGAAGATTCACAGGATGAGGAGAAGCTAACAGAGGCACCTGCTGGCAAAGGAAGAACTAGCAGGGAACTTCGTCAGGTTCTGCGAGATGCAGAGGACTTCATTGGTGCGCCAAGAAACAATAAGAGGGAGCGAAAATAACTAGATAGATATCAGGCATTAGTAGCTTAGGATGGGGAGCCTGCAAGTTTCGAAGAGGCAACTCAACATCAGGTTTGGCTAGATGCGATGGTAGAGGAATACAACTCCATAATGGTGAACGATGTCTGGGAGGTAGTATCAAGGCCTCAAGACATATCAGTAGTAGGTTTGAGATGGATCTACAAGATCAAATACGTTGCAGAAGGCAGTGTTGAGAAATACAAGGTCAGGTTTGTGGCTAAGGGGTATGCTCAAAAGGAAGGAATTGACCACGAGAAGACCTTCACCCCGGTAGTTATATATACATCTATTAGGACCGTGATATGTCTTGCAGCTCATATGGGGTGGGAGATTCATCAGATGGATGTCAAAATGACTTTTCTGAATAGGGTAATAGAAGAAGAGGTATACATTGAACAACCAGAAGGCTTTGAGACACATGAGAAGAAGTCTCATGTATGTAGATTGAAGAAAGTCTTGTATGGGCTGAAACAAGCACCTAAAGCATGGTATGGTCGAATCGATGGCTACTTGCAGAAGATGGGATTTGTTAAGAGTGACACGGATCCGAATCTCTACTATCTAGTTATAGAGAATGAGCCGCTAATCTTAGTATTGTATGTGGTGATAGGATCATGCAAGCTCATTGGGGATCGTAAGAAGAATCTAGCCACAAAATTCGATATGAAGGATTTGGGACTAATTAATTACTTCTTAGGGTTGGAAGTTTGGCAATAAAAGGGAGAGATCTTCCTTGGGCAAGGGAGGTATGCTACAGAATTCCTGAAAAGATTCAGGATGGAGGACTGTAGACCCATGGCTACTCCAATGATCACCAACTAGAAGAAGATTGATGCATCAGAAGACAAGGATGTTGATCCCACCCTACACAGGCAGCTCATAAGGTCCCTGATGTATCTGATCAATACTAGGCCAGACATTTGCTACATTATCAACACCCTCAGTCAGTTCATGGTGGAACAGAAGAGGGCACACTGGGCAGCGGCCAAACACGTTCTCATGTATTTACAGGGAACAGTGGATTATGGACTCTTGTATGCCAGGGGTAAGGATATCAGATGGAGTGGATTTACTGATGCAGCTTGGGCAGGAAGTTCAGTGAATCAGAAAAGTACCTGTTGTCGCGCAGATTGATACGACAATGCTCAGACCGGGGGCTGTCACTTTGATCCCCGATCCCTCCGTTTAAGCCTGTCTCCCGCGGCTAAGGGGGGTAGACCCTGTGAGATGATGAAGACCAACTGTCGACCAGTTGGTTGGGAGACACGAGATACGATAATATGAGCACTAGATGAATTCAATTTTAGCAGACCAGTGCCTTAAGAGATTGTTATTAAATCGATTACATGAAACGTGAACAATGTCCTTAGAATGACCAAAATGATATCCAGCAACTGAAGATTTAAAGAATGAATACTTCGAACCATTAACTGGATACTGATTTCGTATCTCGACTTGAGAAATTCAAAACTCAGCGTGAAAGATAAAGCATGAAAACCACTGAATCTGGCAAAAATTAATTTTCCACGAAATTTTTTATATGTTCTGACAAAATTAAAACAAAAATTAAAATTTAATCCTAAACCCTAAAGAATTTTTTTTTTTTTTTTTTTTTTTTTTTTTTTTTTTTTTTTTTTTATAAATAATAACAAAATTTTATTTTTTAAATCTAAACAATCAATAAAAAAATCAAAATCCTAAACTTTAAATTTTTTATTTTTGTATTATATATATATAATATATATATATATATTTTTATTTTTTATTTTTTTTTATTTTATTTTTTATTTTTTTTATTTTTTGGACCCCAAAGTCTTCTTTTTATTAACCAAGAAAAGATTACAAGAGAGCTTCTTCAGTCTTTACTTCACGAATCAGATGATCTGTAATGACTCCTAAAACCCTATATTA
>APFE031523802.1:68602-101613 GCA_000404065.3 Pinus taeda | reverse complement strand
TTTTTAATTTCTTAATTCATTTTAAAATGGATCATCGAACTAAGACCTTGGAAACATCACCTAGGACCTAGGACTTAGGACTCATGAGGGGATTTAAAACATTTTTTGACCCTCAGGACACATTACATCATGATTTTAACCATTTACATCTCAAGGGAGATAAACCCTATAACATAGACCCTCACAAAACACCCAGTTCTGCGACACAACTATAATCTAGCAGGCTAACACACTAGGATTCTCTAAAATTCCACTGACAAAATCTATCCCGGCTTTGGGGTCAGGTTTGAAGGAAAACTCTGCCGATCCGAGGATCGGTGAGACGAAAAACCTTCCGGGACATAGATTATCATAGGAAGTTAGGTCCACCTAGGCAATTTACAACACGACTCACATCTGCTAGGATTATTTACAATTAATATATGCAGACTGGGTTTACAATTAGATCGATCAGGCTGCTGATGACTGCAGGATGGCATAGACACGTTGATCAGGTGCTGCCCCTTTTTTGCGAAGAAAGAGGGGGTGTACTGCATGGGTAGTTGACCGGTAGAGGTCAACATCTGGCTCTACTTGGGGACACGTTGTTGTTTGCAGGAATGTGAGAATCCAGAATCTGCATCCATACAATACAAAAATAAGTAGCGTCCATCCAAAAAATCATCATATACATTAAGCACAGGAAAGATAAAAGCTCTTCCTTGACTAACTAATAACATGAAAGCAAATCTAATCCTACAGACAAAAATGAAATGCTGAAAAGACAAGGATCAGGGATAGAAATACGATACAAAGGATGCCCTACGGCATCAGATGTGTTCAATATAGTGCATACTGAGCATTTGCCTGCTTTCAGGCAAATCTGTCGGCTGCTTGTCGGATGTACCATGTCCAATTTTGGATATGGTAGGACTCCTTCCTATCCGAAAATCAAGCTGCTCGCGGCCGTCTGATGCGTCAAATCTTCTTCTCATTTTCCTTCTCTTACGCTTTTTCTTTCTGGTAGGCTGTATTACTGATGACCTGGAACTCTCTGTTTCAAAGCTCTCAGATGAAGGATGTAAAATATGCGTGACATGTTTTTCTTCATCTTGCATCTGATCATTATCGTTTTTAAGTTCATCTGGATCACCCTGAATTAACCACCTTTCAATTGAACCAATGACCTCCTCATAGTAAGATGGAGCTTGTTGCGACAAATGAGAAGGCTCCTGATTTATATGGCTAGAGTATTCAACTTTTATAGCATTGATTTCCCTGGTATGATCTTCTTCCATGGTAAACAACTTTTTCTGAAGATATATCTGATTAGCTTTCATATCTTTTATTACTTTATCGTCTTTTTCTTTTATGACCATCAAGCAATGCTGCATAGAGTTTATCTCTTCCTCGTGATTTGCTTGCATGGTAGCCAACTGATTATTATGATCAGATGTCATGATAGTCATTTCTTCATCCATAGTTAATAACTTGTTTTGCATAGAATTGATTTCACTATCATGCTTAGCTTTCATGGTCATCATATTTTCCTCTAAGCCAGATAACCTGCTTCTCATAAAACTAATTTCTGTGTCATGATTAATCTTCATGGCTTCAATTTCCTTAGCATTTTGATTTTGCATGATTTCCATCTCCCTATTAGGTTTTTCCAGGTGGGTGCATAATGTTCTCACATCATTGGCGTAATTAGTTTGATTGATTTCCATATTTTTCACCAGTAACATTAGTTCCTGTATAATTTGCTTTTGCTCTTCTTTTTCATTGTCATTCGTCTGATCTGTAATGGCACAAGTGGACAACACATTTTGATATGAAGAATTGTCCTGGAATCTTTCGCTGACAGCTGGACCTTTTTCATTCTTATGCACAGTTTTAGAGGCACAAGGCGGATTATCTGGATAACCATATCTGTCTTTAAAAGCATTGACAATATCTTGTAAAGAAGCGAAGGAACCTTCAGGACAATTATTAAACCAATTCAAAGCATCACCCTCTAAGGAAAAGACAAAAAGACGCATTTTGACATCTTCGTGATCGTACTGAGAGGGTCTACAATACATGATCATTATGCGAGTGAACAAACATAGATGCCTTTTTACAGCGACTGCATCACCAATTGAGAACGAAGGTAATTTAGAGATGGCCACTTCTGGAATGTCATGGAGGTCGTCAAAATGACATGGTTTAAACGAATAATCCATGATGAATAATAAGGGACCAAATGTATGATAGAACGAGATTTCTGCTCAAGAAAATTAACAAATGAAAGAGGTGAAGTCGCCACTTGAACAATGAATCTAATTCCAGGATCCAAAAACAACCAACAAGCAAATATGAGGAAGGCTTCTTGTCCGGGAAAAATGAGAAAATGGAGTCGCCACCCAAACAAGAAACAAAACTGAAGAGATGCTGCTGATATGACGAAAGATAAGGCGCTGAAAAGATCAAGAGATGCCGGAAATTTTGAAGCTGCCACCTCAAATGAGAGATGAGAAGATGAGAAGATGAATGTTGTTGAAACGCCAGGGACAGAAAAACTCTCCCCGGCAACGGCGCCAAAAATGTTGTCGCGCAGATTGATACGACAACGCTCAGACCGGGGGCTGTCACTTTGATCCCCGATCCCTCCGTTTAAGCCTGTCTCCCGCGGCTAAGGGGGGTAGACCCTGTGAGATGATGAAGACCAACTGTCGACCAGTTGGTTGGGAGACACGAGATACGATAATATGAGCACTAGATGAATTCAATTTTAGCAGACCAGTGCCTTAAGAGATTGTTATTAAATCGATTACATGAAACGTGAACAATGTCCTTAGAATGACCAAAATGATATCCAGCAACTGAAGATTTAAAGAATGAATACTTCGAACCATTAACTGGATACTGATTTCGTATCTCGACTTGAGAAATTCAAAACTCAGCGTGAAAGATAAAGCATGAAAACCACTGAATCTGGCAAAAATTAATTTTCCACGAAATTTTTTATATGTTCTGACAAAATTAAAACAAAAATTAAAATTTAATCCTAAACCCTAAAGAATTTTTTTTTTATTTTTTTTTATCTGATTTCATTATATATATTATTATATATATATATATATTTTTTTTTTTTTTTTTTTTTTTTAAATAAACAAAATTTATTTATAAATCTAAACCAAATTCAAAATAAAAAAATCCAACCTAAAACTTAGAATTTTGTTTTTTTTTTTCTTTGTATTTATATATATAAATATATATACTTATATATATATATATATATATATATATTTTTATTTATTATTTATTATTATTATATTTTATATTTATTATATTATTTTATTATTTTTTTTTTATTTTTATTTTATTTTTGGACCGCAAAGTCTTTCTTTTATTAATCAGGAAAAAGATTACAAGAGAGCTTCTTCAGTCTTTACTCACCATATCAAATGATCTGAAATGACCTCCTAAACCCTATAATAAAGGAACTCCTAGTTCGAGTGATCCAATGTTGAATGATCTCGACCTTGATGAGGATCAAGACATCTTTGATCTCATCCCGTCGATTTAAAAAATATTATTATTTTATTTTATTATTATTATATTATATTATATTTTATTATTTTTACTTTTATTAATTTTTATTTATTTTTTATTAATTTTTTATTTTTTAATTTCTTAATTCATTTTAAAATGGATCATCGAACTAAGACCTTGGAAACATCACCTAGGACCTAGGACTTAGGACTCATGAGGGGATTTAAAACATTTTTTGACCCTCAGGACACATTACATCATGATTTTAACCATTTACATCTCAAGGGAGATAAACCCTATAACATAGACCCTCACAAAACACCCAGTTCTGCGACACAACTATAATCTAGCAGGCTAACACACTAGGATTCTCTAAAATTCCACTGACAAAATCTATCCCGGCTTTGGGGTCAGGTTTGAAGGAAAACTCTGTCGATCCGAGGATCGGTGAGACGAAAAACCTTCCGGGACATAGATTATCATAGGAAAGTTAGGTCCACCTAGGCAATTTACAACACGACTCACATCTGCTAGGATTATTTACAATTAATATATGCAGACTGGGTTTACAATTAGATCGATCAGGCTGCTGATGACTGCAGGATGGCATAGACACGCTGATCAGGTGCTGCCCCTTTTTTGCGAAGAAAGAGGGGGTGTACTGCATGGGTAGTTGACCGGTAGAGGTCAACAGTACCTTTTGGTATTGTTTCAACATTGGATTAGGAATGACTTCCTAGTGCAGTAGGAAACAGAAGTCCATGGCTCTGAGCTCATCTAAGGCAGAATATTTGGCGGCAAGCACAACTTCGTGTGAGGCCATATGGCTTAGAAAACTGCTTGTGAGCCTATTCAGAAGGAAAATGGAGGCGACAAGTTCATGTGTGATAATCAAAGTTGCATCAAGCTCTCTGAGAATCCAGTGTTTCTTGATCGGTCAAAGCATATTGATATCTGGTGTCACTTTGTTAGAGACTGTGTCCAACGAGGAGCTGTACAATTGAGCTACACTCCTACAAGAGAACAGGTGGCGGACATCCTCACCAAGGCTCTTGGAAGGACAAAGTTTGATTACTTTAGGGAAAATATGGGATGATAAAGAACCCATTTCAGTAGCAGAAATGGGGGTGATAGCAGCACGGGTGCAAAGGGAGTTGCAGTGCGGATGCAGTGTTGGGTGAAAAGGACCATCAACAACACAAATGCAGAGGGAGCTGTCGTACATATGCAGCAGTGCCAGTAGCAGAGCCATGGGCAGTAGTACAAGATGCAACAGTGCAGAGGATGTTGGGCAGGGAGGCCTAACATCAGCACAGGAACCGATGCCGAATGATTAAGGTGATACTCAGTGAGGAGTATTAATAGGGCACAGTCCTCGCTAAGAGAGAGTGTTGATTTTGGGTAGCATTAGATGTGATCTAGCCACGAAAATTGGTGGAGAGGCTAAAACACATGAGATCTCGAAGACCCAGAAATGGTTTGGGCAGAATCTAACCAGTTTGGAAGATATTAAAATAATTAATATTTTTAATGGAGTCCCTAACTCTAAACTTAGGGAAAATAAAATATTAATACGAATTAATATAAAACTGAGTTAGAATGGTCCAAAAGTCAAGTATCAAGCCAGATCTAATCTTAGCCTTTGATTAGGGACTTAATCTCGTCTGTTGATGGACCAAAGAGAAAAGTATAAGAGGAGGCTTGAGGGTCAGTTGGAGAATACACTGAGGGAGACTAGTTAGTTTGATTTCTGGAGCGGGGTTCACTGAAAAATTCGAACTAGTGGTCTGGAGAGCAGCAGGAGGCAACAAGTACGGATCAGAGAGTCAGGATCAATAACAGAAGACCAACACAGAGGCAAGAGAGGCAGACGCAAGGGCTTTTGCGCAGATGCTGAGGCAGCAGGAGACTGCGCAGTCACTAGAGGGCTTGCGTGGATGATGTAGAGAGGCCCAAGGTTGATGCAGACAAGCAGAGGCTGACGCAGAGTGCCTCGGAGCTATAGAATTTTTGTCTGTTGGGTAAGCCAGGTTGGCACCCGATTGTACTAAAGAATTGCTGAATAATAAAATCCTTTGTTGCTGCGCTGGTTTTCACACATTGGGTTTTTTCGGGGACTGTTGTCCAAAATATCTGTGTCAATGTGTTGATTGTTGTGCATGTGTTTGTTTCTGTATTATGGTGTGATATCTGTAGTAGAATTTATTTTAATTTTTATTGAGGGAATTTCATAAATAACTTATTGAAAGTAAGTAGGCAGAGTAAATCAGATATTGCAGCGATAGAATTTTCACACAGTAGATTCAAAACTCCCTCTAGAGGCTATTGCGCTGCTTTATGTCAGCCTCACTGTGGCTCACTTGCCTATTTGCAAATGCACTCACCGGAACTAGAATCCTTCCTCCGGTTTCATTGTCCTTGCCCCTCTCTCACTGCTTCGATCTCACTGGCTCTCTCTTAGGGCAACTGACTGCTGCTACATTGGAAATCGATCAGCTCATGAAATCAAGCTGCTGAAGTGATTTCTCCAAGCCCCATCGACTTCTTCTTATCATCCTTTGTTGAGACTTCAACGACCTAGATTAGATCTTAATCAATGGCTAGGATTAACTTGAAGTCGATCCGAGTGAGTTTCTAGAACATTCATACCATAGCTTAATTAATAACGATTAATTAGTCATATTAATAACAAAGGGCATTCCATTATGAACTGCCTACTTGTTTTCCATAGTTTGTAAACTCTTTTACTTGATTTCTTTAATGACTTGGTGTATTGGAGTGTAAGGGGACGCATTGGATGTTATGCAAGATTACAAATGGTCTTCGATTTGGGTTTGGTCTCCCTATACGGGGCCCTAACCCTCTAGAGGGCTACATTTGCACATGTAAAATGTGTGTAGAGATCCATGGGCCTCCACAACAACAGATAGCATTCCATGGATCCTTAGAGTCATTCAGCGATTGCTCGTGGTTCACTTATTAGACAAAGAAGATGCACCTAGTTCACCATGACCAGCTGGCTCCATAGTTGCACCATACACTTGGAAGATGGTCCAAGATCTATATGATGATGTGACATCACTTATATCATCATCCTAGCCCTTGCAGATGGCCTACATGCATCTTCAATCTGTTTGGAGACCCATGAGGACATTTGTGTGCCCCACATTCATTTGGGAGCACCACAGGTTTATTACTTGGAGGACAAGGGGCCAACCCCTTGTCCACTATTTGATGTTTGAATAACCTCATTTTTGTCTTGGAGCTTCTAGATTGGCATATGATGATGATTGGATATACTTGTTCTCACATGTAAGTGTTCTTTTAATGCTATTTTGTTATTCTTTTCTATGTCACATAAATGATGTAACACCCTCTTCCCACATCTAGCCAAGCAACCGGCCAACCGGGGTAAACATGCGACGACATGCCACTATGATATGATTCGACCTCCTAATTCACGTTAAGTAAGTGGAACCAACGGAAACACACCATACTAACATTCAACATCAACTTTAGGACCCCTGGGAACCAATCCAACACTTTAGATAGCTTGCCCTTGGGTTCCACTGAGGTTTTGGACAACTTAAGCCTTAGTTGCTCTCCTGCTATAGGCATGACAATGTCTAGAAACAAAGAGTCGCTCTCAGAGGCTTGTCTGTAAGCATCCAGAGACTCATTAGTCAGTGCTATGCCAACGTCCCTAGGATTTGAGCCACTTTTTCAGGTCCAGAGCCCGAGTCACTGCCCAGAATTGAACCATCTCTTCAGAACGGTAAAATAACATGAAATGACAGTACTAAAGTGAATACTTGTTCAACATCTTGATTGAACCCCTACTAGCCATGACAGACATTTCGTCAAACATATCATGAATATGTAATCTATAGGTGTAAATAACAGATTTGAGCATAGGGCTCTCATACTTAGTTGAGAATCGCTAATAACCATTGATGCCTCAACACATCAACTGCCATTCCATCCATTAGGTCATAGATACATTGATCATTCAATTACAAGTAAAAACATGGTGAAAGCCTTACATAGCTCTTGTCATAAAACACATACATAACACGCATAATATCAACAAAAATACTCATGAAAATATAGCCATATAAACCACATATAATCCATTAAAATGGTCATAGAAATATGAGGAGAAATAGCCTTTCATTAATGATGCAAAATCCAAATCCGGGATGGGACTTCCACGTTCCACCCGGTTGTAGAATGGTTGAGCCAAATCTCCCTTCAGACATTCATCCCTGTGCCATATTGCAAACATGAATGTGGGATCTCATAGAACACATCAATCAAAACACATCTAGGGCTTCCAGAGACCATCAACCTCAACCCATCAAACAATGATTCCACCTCATGGTTGGACGTCACAAAACCATCATCACATTGGTCTCCATCCAAGCCTTCAGGGCTTCTAGAGCATTTGTTCCAACAAAAGCTTCCAAGACTAGTAACGCAACCCACAACTGCTGTTAGGATTTTAGAGCGTTTGTCCAACCAATGCTTCTAGGACTAGTAACTCAACCCACCAAGGGCTTCCAGAGCGTTTGTCCAATCAAGGCTTCTAGGACTAATAACTGAACCCAAGCTATTACAGGGCTTCCAGAGCATTTGTCCAAGCAAGGCTTCCAGGAACTAGTAACTCAACCCAAGCTAAGGAAACATGAGAACCAACCAAAAACAAACAACGAAAGTAAACCCACAATCACCATGGCTATCCAGGAAATGGCAAGGCTAGGCAATCCATTGTCAAGCCAGGCAATCCTTCATGCTAATGATAGATCATGACCAAGAATCCACATGTATAGGCCATGCATGCCAAAACTAGTGAATGAAACATACATGCAACTCGATACCTACAAGCAAATTTGACGTAGCTGTTGATCTTGATGCCCTCTTGCTCTTTCCTTCTCTTCCTTTGCCTTCCTACTCCAAAAATCCAAGTATGCCACACCCACCAAGAGTACTCCAAGAAAAATCTAGGTCTCCATGAGTATGAGAGAGAGAGAATAATGAGAGAGCTCCAAAACCAAACTGAAAAAAGGTTACCCATTGATTCACAAAATCCTTTTTACGAATGAGGCCTCTATTTTCTTCATTTTCCATTATTTTCCTTCAATTTCCTCCTCACATTCAACCTGTGACTTTTCGCCTCCTTTTTCACCTAATTTCCATTATTTTCATAAATATGTGCCAAAAATGTCATTTTGTCTTTCCAAAGCCTTAGCATTTGCCTTTGCCATAAACAATCACAAGTGATCCCCATCACTAGGATTTTTCCCAAAATTCGGCTTGCAATAAGTGTCCCATCATCCGTGGTTATTATTTTGCCTTTATTAACTTTTATTACATGGAATTTTCACCAGGGCTGTTACAGAGTGCTCCCCCTTGGGGGAACACTATTCTCGGTGTTCAACAACACCTATAACCACAAAACTGCTGTAAGCAAAACATATTGCTGATGGAGCTTTATAACTTAGCTCGATGCAGTATTTACAATGATCAACCCGCTGAAACGAACACCATCATGAAAACATAACAACGTAACATCATAATGACATGACACCCATACCACTAATTGGAGCTTTATAACATAGCTCATGGTGGTATTTACAACCATATATATATGTACGTATACTCAGCATCATCGAAACATATATCAAAACATATACCAAAATCACACCAAAACATCAAGCCAAAACTCCTTTGCCTTAATCGGCAAACAAGGAAGGATACATAGCCTGCATCTGATTCACCATCTCCCATGTAGCTTCACTGGGCCCAAAGTGCTTCCACTACACCTTAACTTGCTCGATTGCTCGGTTCCAGAGCATGAGCATGTTTTTCTGCAATATACATTGAGGCTCTGACTAAAATTCTCCATCTGGTTCCACCTACAATACAGACCAGTCAATCACATGATTATCATCTCTAACATGCTTCTTAAGTAATGACACATGGAAAACATCATGGACTTTCATTGTCAGAGGAAGTGCAAGTCGATAGGCTAGTGGCCTAATCCTCTCAATGATACTGAAGTGTCCAAAAAACTGTGGTGCCAGCATGACACATGATCCAATCCGCAAGGAGCTCTTCTTTGACTTGATGCGCAAGTACACATGTTCCCCAACCTGTAACTCCTTGACCAACTTGTTTCGATATGCATAGCTTTTCTACCTATTCTGTGCTACCTTTAGATTCTTCTTTATAACCTGCATTTTTTGTTACATGTCTGCCAACATGCCTGGTCCAATCAACACCCTGTTAACCAGATCACTTTAATTGATGGAAGTATTGCAACTTTGCCCATACAATGCCTCAAAATGACTCATCCTTAATGATTCCTGATACCCATTGTTGTATGCAAACTCTACGAATGGAAAGTACTCTTCCCACTTCCATTGTTGATGCATCACATACATCCTTAACATGTCCTCCAATATCTGGTGGACCCTTTTTTTCTGTCCATCTGTTTGTGGATGATATGCTGTATTGAAGGCCAACTCTGTGCCCAAACATGCAAACAACTCCTTCCAAAACTTGGAAGTGAACATTGCATCCCTGTTTGACACAATCTTGTTTGGAACACCGTGCAATCTGACCACATCTCTGATGAACACCTGTGCTACATCGCTAACTGAGAATGTAGGCTTTACCGGAATGAAATGTGCAACCTTTGTCAACCTGTCCACAATAACCATGATGGAATCATGTTGTCTCACTGTCATCAGAAACCCTGTGATGAAGTCCATGGAAATGACTTCCCATTTCCACTCTAGAATCGTAATCGGGTATAGCAGTCCACCTAGGTGCTTACACCTTGCCTTCACATGCTGACAATCAAGCAATTTACTTCAAATTCTTTATTAGCCCAATATCAATATCCAGTTTAGCAATCACATCAGCATGATAGTAAGATGCAGATAGAACATAAATATAAACAGTACAAAAAAGGGAAGACAAGAAGACACAAGATGTGGCACGAGCCAGGGACAAACCCCAATGTGGGAAACCCTTGATCAATTCTTCTTATGCTCGTCAATAGTTCAGCAGAGAGAGAGAGATAGTATAAATTACAAATCTAATAATTTATGACAGTGGCAGAAAAGCCCTATCGAGAAAAGTCAACGCTAGTCAAACAGGGAAGAATCCTTCCTCTAAACAGCTCGGTCAAACCTAGGCAACTTCAGCGTCCAACAGCAAACCCAAACAGTCCAAAACAGTCTAGTCAAATGTTGGTCAACAAAAGTGAAACTGCGGCTAGATCTAGGGCTGTCAACACTGGTCAAATGAGAGGTCAAATCACCTTGATTTTAGTGCCCAAAGCTGTGGCCTGCTAAGAGGAAGATACCTCACCAAATCCACAGTCAAAAGAAGATCAACATAGGTCAACGCAGCCCAAAACAACCTCTGAAATTTGGTCAAACTGGTCAACACAGCCAAATAGAAAATGTCCTCCTTCACACGTGTGAGAGACAACTGTTAATCTAGGTTGTCATTGATGTCAATATAGCAGTGTTTGTGATTGCAAATTCTTTGATACATGATTGCCCATTGATGCCCATTGATCATAATGCTTATAGTGATGAAAGTTTGATATATGATGATATGATGAGATGGAGGACCCAAGTGGATTGAACCGCAGGAGGTCAATTGAATAGCAATTAAACAACAAATGACGCAGGAGGTAAATTGAACAACAAATGACGCAGGAGGTCCAGTAAAGCAACAGGAGCAAGAAGCCAAAGAATAAGAGGAAGAGTTCATTAGAAGCCATCAAGGAAGTAGGTTATCGCATATGCCCAAGGGTAAGTGTTATCAGAAGAACAAAGACCAACAACGATATCAGAGGAGAAAAGAAGAAAACATCAGAGGAGCGATATCGGAAGTATCGCATGTAATATGTGCCCAAGAAGAACCGATAGGAAGAAACAATGGAGGAGCATAAACAGAGTTATAGGAGGTCATAGGAAGATAAGCCACAAGAGCAACAACTATCGGAAGAGCGGGGGTAGGAGTGAACATCTGTTTTGATTGTGGCTGAAGGCCCACACTAAATCCTAGCTGTCAATCTTATTTCAACGCTTACGTCACAGTCAATGGTGGGGGTTAAGCTTGTTTTTAACCCGTGTGCTAGTTGAAGATCCACAGTGTTATAGATTTGACCCAGAAAATATATGAGAATAGAAATAAACCCAAGAATAACAAGATCTGAATATAATAGAAATGCTTCTTTATTGATCAAAACCCTTAAGGTAGGGCAACACCATACATTCACTCCTTAAGGAAGGATAACACTCCACAAGCCATATGGTTGTTTATACAATAATTTCTTGACATCTCTCCATGTGGAGTCTCTAGCCTCTATGTAGGCCTCATACATACAATACCATGGGTCATTACCATGGTTCCCTCAATACCATCTATCTAATACCATGGGCCCATTACATTATTACTAACTACTTGTGGTCCCTCACATGATATGGGTTAACCACCTTATTTATCACTATGGCCCATTCCATTATTACATTATTCCATTGGGTACCTCCCTTTGTACCCCATATTATCCAACCTAGGTATATAGCATTCCACCCCCTTAACCTGTTTCGTCCCCGAAACATGGGAAGAACACAAATAATAAAATCTACTCAAAAGCGTAGTCCACTGGTACCATGCATGTGCCTCTAGCCATCTAAGAGAAAGATGAACCCTCGATCTTTTTGGTGCCTCGCTCGCTTGAGATGGAAGTTGACCTTGGCAGCGCTTCTGTGTTGATGTGTAGTAGGTAGATCTTCACTCCTCTCTATTTGTCATTCGAGGGTTGTTGTCCTTGTGGCTAATTCGTTGCCATCTTGTTGGTTGTTTTCTTGCCGGGTGATGTGGGTGATGATATGTTGAAGTTTTAACCCACGGTGTCTTTGTCTTTAATTCACCCCTTACTGGAGCCTGACTGTTACCTGGTGCATGTTGTGGTGTCTGCTGTGGTGTCTTATCTTCCAATATTACTTCAACCACTGAGCCCTCATCTAATGTATCAACACCTGTAGCCTTTTCTACTTCAGCCTCTGTTTTTGTTTGATTGTCGATTATCAATGGCTCATCTTCTGATATGTCAGTTCCTACAACATCTTCTGCTTCACCCTCCGTGGACTCTACCTGTTTATTGATGGAAATGTCCTGTAATGTAATTTTCTTCTTTTTATACCAGAGCTTCAGGAATTTCTTCTGCACATTAATATTGACAGTACCCACCGATTCCATCCAAGGATATCCCAAAACGACATCCATGTTATCCATATATGAAGTATAAAAATCACAATGCAACACATACTTATCCATAGAAAGCTTCAAATCTTTATAAATCTGAACATCCTCATTATGAACCTGTGTTTTCAATGTGTTCGCTGGAACTTGCAATTTTTTTGCCAAATTAACATTGATAAAATTATGCTTGCTGCTAGGATTTATAGACACAATGATCTTCTCCTTTTGAATCAATCGATGAACCTGTAATAAGGAGATACTAGCAGAAAATAATGCTTTAAGTTTCTTGGTTTCATTTTTTCCTGTAAAAATAAAATCTTTATTATGTTTTGTGGTTTCCTCCTTTCTAGTATGAGACCATTCGTCCAAAAGTAGTTCTTCTATTTCATCAGCACTACATAACTTCAGAAACTCACTGTCAAGTGATTGCCACCATATATAGGCCTCATTTTTCAAATAAGACCGTATTTTGTCCTTCCAGCTTATGATATGCTATAAAATTTTCAATAGAAGACCAATCATATTTTCCTTTAAAAACCTTACTGTTATAAGCCATGAAGAGAGTTTGTAAAACAAATCTCTTACTTGGTGAAAATTTGAAATGGCCACAATTCCGTCAATATTGCTCAGAATCTCTGTTATGACCTGTTTTCAGAAATGGAACAACCAGTCTGCATCTGCCCATGCGATAGAAATCCTAATCCAGGCACTGGAATTTCAGATTTGTGCTGCAACTCTCCCACCGTCACCAAAAATTCTGAAAAAATAACTGATTTTAAATCAGTGATATCTCCCTCATCTGGACTTCGATTCGATTGATTGTTTTTTGAAATTAGGTATTTTTTCACAAAGAATCCAGATCTGCAATTAGTTTTTGCAGATTTTTCCCCAAAATGTATAGATCTGCGCCGCAAACTCGCTGCCCTGAAAAAATGTCTGCAACACCACTGATTTTTAGATCAGCGATATCTCCTTCATTCAGACTCTGATTCGGCCGATTTTTTTTTGAAATCGGGTATTTTTCACAAAGAATCCAAATTTGCAATTAGGTTTTGCAGATTTTGCCCCAAAACATACAGATCTGATCTGCAAACTCGCCGCCCCAGAAATCCTGTAAAAAAATTAAAAAAATTCTCCACTTTTGCCTAAGAAAGTGCTATAATACCACTTGTTATAGATCTGACCCAGAAAATATATGAGAATATAAATAAACCCAAGAATAACAAGATCTGAATATAATAGAAATGCTTCTTTATTGATCAAAACCCTTAAGGTAGGGCAACACCATACATTCACTCCTTAAGGAAGGAGAACACTTCACAAGCCATATGCCTGTTCATACAATAATTCCTTGACATATCTCCATGTGGAGTCTCTAGCCTCTTTATAGGCCTCATACATACAATACTATGGGTTATTACCATGGTTCCCTCAATACCATCTATTTAATACCATGGACCCATTACATTGTTGCTAACTACTTGTGGTCCCTTACATGATACAGGTTAACCACCTTATTTATTACTATGGCCCATCCCATTATTATATTATTCCATTGGGTACCTCCCTTTGTACTCCATATTATCCCCCCTAGGTATATAACACGCAGGCCATAGATTTGATGACCTCGTATATCCAATGGATATTGGGTCACAAAATGATCGGACGTTAATCTCAAAAACGGACCTGAACTTTTATAGATCAAGGATTTATAATCCTTATCGGCTCCATAAAGGTGGTTAAGCGTCGCACAAGTTCCCGTGCCAGTATTGTTGTGAACCATTGGATCCAGTGCGCCTTGATCAAATGGTGGAGGATTGGCGATTGGGTTTGTTGATCGTGTGGATCAACAACCGTCAGATTAATGATGAGATCAACGGTGGAGAATTAATCCGATAAGACTTGGGACTGAGTGGACCCGAGAAGTTTATGGACACGGGTTATTTTATTTGGGGTCCGATCTTGTGAATTCAGGTGGGACCAGCGTTTGTTGGCAGGCTTTGTGTCAAAGCGCTGCTTGTTAATTGGTTGGGTCTTTGTTTAAAACCCACCAATGTAAACACTTCCTATTTGTATTTATCGCATATCGAGGAGTCTTAGAAATAATTCCGATCTTTCATGAAGTTGCAATTGGATTAAAGGTGATGACGTGGCATGTGGTTATAACAGCTCTTATATGGTTTTCCGTGACTAATCAAGTCTATGGATAACAGACTCTCCGATATATATTTTTAATATACAAGTCGGCCTCCCTCCAATAGACATCTCCTTTGGTCATTGGTGAAACACGTATAAAAATGAGTTAAAACACTTCAGTTCTGAGTAAGCTGAAGGAAGCCAAAGATAAAGGAAACCGAAAGGTCTAGTGGAAGTAAATGAAGCTGAAAGGTCCAGCGGAAGAAAAAGGAAGCCGAAAGGTTCAGTGGAAGAAGATTAAGCTGAAAGGTCCAACAGAAAAATTGGAAGTTGAAGGTTTGGCAGACGATGAAGGTACAAAAGAAGCCGAAGATCGAGTGAGAGAAAAAAAGCATAAGGATAGAAGTAAGCCGTAGGTCCAACAGCATAGAAGGAAGCTGTAGTTCTAGCTGGACAGAAGGAAGCTGAAGGTCCAGCAGGACAGAAGGAAGCCGAAGGTCTAGCAGGATAGAAGGACGCTGAAGGACGAGCAATTCTGTTGATTGGGTTAATCTTTGAAAGGATCGGACCTGTGATGAACCAATCAAGTACATAACACAACCTGAAGAACAATTTTGTGAAGGGGAAAAATAAAGTTTCATCTGACATCGTTTGAAGGGAGCAGTAGCCAGCACTAGCATTGAAGCATTTGTGAGTCTAGTTCTAGGAAGTAAGAGATCGCAATAGCAAGAACAGTGAGATGAAGTCATTCCTGAAGCATTTACCGTGACAGTGAGAACAAGGGCTTGAAATAGAGAGTTGTTTTGTGTAGAGCTTACTGCAGTTCATTGTAGACACATTGAAGTTGTGTAAAGACTATTGTCGATCATGATGGATATTTGAAATCATCATGAGGTAACTTTGCAGACTCTGTGTGGGCAATATGAAGAGTTGTGAAGACTCCTTCATATGAAGACAAGTTGTCATTGATCATGTAGCATGGAGACTATAGTGAAGCTATAGATTGACAGAATTCGGTGAAGAAAATGTTGGTTGTAGAGAATAACTACCAAACATATCTGGACAAAATATAGCAGTGGGTTGGAGCCCAGAGGGTTGGTGCCTTGAAGGTTGGACCCTCAAACAAACAAGGTTGGTGCCTTGAGAAGATAGAGTTGGAGCCCTTGGGGTTGGTGCCTCAGAATTGGAAGGATTGGTGTCCTTGGAGTTGGTGCTCCTAAATACAAGATTGGTGCCTTGAGAAGATAGGGTTGGAGCCTCACAAATGACCAAGTTGGTGCTTGGCAACACATTGGAGCCTTATATATATATATATATATTGTACTTGTTTTATTGTAATGATTATATTAATAAAAGCATTTATTCCTATTGTTCATTTTTGTGTTCTAAATATAAATGATTTAATTGGTAAAAATAACAATTGAAAAGAAACATTGGTTCATCCCCCCTCTCAGTATTTCCAATAATTGGTATCGGAGCCAGTACCTTCACTCAAAGCCTAACAACTTGAAGGTTGATCATTAGAACACAAATGGCAAAGCCAAGGAAGAAAGTCTCCAATCCTCCTAAAGATGTGTCTCCCTCTACCACTGAAATAGAAGTCAATCAATTTGTGAAGGCTCCATGGTTCAATGGAAACTTTGATATATGGGAAGCAAGAATGAGGAATTTTTGAAAGACTTAAGGCAGGAATCGATAATTACTAATAACATGATAAATGGAAAATCCAAGGAGTACAATGCAAAAGCGATGAAGGTAATCTTGAATGGGCTACTAGATTCTATAAAGAACAAGTTAGGAAATTGTTCGTCAGCGAAGGGTATATGGGACAAACTTCATGATATTCACTCAAAAGGAGCATTGACAATGATCTCTAGTCAAGAAAATGATGGAAAGCAAGAAGAAAATCCAGAGCTCGTCAAGGAAGCTGAAGATAAGATTGATGACATCAAGGCTAAAGATGACCTAGAGAATGAAAAAGACTTTGTAGAAGATCTCCTCACTAAACTTATGGCTGCAATGGAAGAGATTATCAAGTTGAAAAAGGAAAATGAGGAACTTCATAAGAAAGCACTAGTTGGTGACCAAGACCAAACAAGGAAGAAAGTGACCTTGTCTAGCTTCAAGTACAAGAAAGGGATGAAGAGCTTGCCAAGCTTAAGATGGAATTTCATCAAAGCAAAAGAAAGCATCATGAAGAAGTCATATCGATGACAAATCAATTGGATAAAGCAAAGAAACAGGGAGATACCTTGTCAAGTCAACTTGAACAAAGGCACAAGAGCTTGAACAAGCTTGAAGAAGAGATTGGTCAGTACAAGGTAGAGGTCTCCTCTCTCAAATCTCAACTACAAGAAGCAAGAAAGTTAACACAAGGAGCTAAGAAGACAATGGAAGCATTGGCAATCATAGAAGGACAGGTTGATGAAGCAGAAAAGGAGAGAAACACCATGATATGTCAACTAAAAGCAAAGGATGGAGAAATCTAACATCAACCTTCTCAAGGCCGAAACACGTAAAGCCACAAGAATCAAGGAAGAAATGGAGAGTAATCTAGCAAAGGAAAATGAAGAAATCTTCAAAATGAAGTCAGATATCATCTCCCTTAAAATAGAAGCAAATGAAGCTACTCGTATCAAGGAAGACACTGAGAAAAAACTTGCTAAGAAGAATAATGATTGCGAAAGATTGGAAGAAGAGATTGTCTCCCTCAGGAAAAAGGTTGAAGGGATGGACAAAATCTTGAAGAGCTCTCAAGCCTTGGATGACATACTCAGCCATCAAAGATCTCCATTTGATAAATCAGGTCTTGGCTATGAAGGAGAATCCTCAAGCAAGAGTGATAATGCTTCAAACAAAAAGGAAGTGAGGAAGCCAAAAAGAAATGTTGATGTTCCCAGTTCCAACAAAGGCAAGGATAAGAGTCAAGGAAACAATGAAGGGAATCCTATTCCAAGAAGAAATGCAGATGATGTCAAGGACGCAAGAAGAAATGATTATAATCAAAGGATGTCAAGGTAGAAAGGCTTCAAAAGTACATCAAGGAAATCTCCATCTCCTAGGTACCAAAGTTTATTTCTTGGTTATTGTTATTCTTGTACAAACTTTGGACACATGGCAAAAGATTGTAGGGCATATCACAAAGATAAATATAATGGTCCCTGTCAATCTCCGAGAAGCAATTTTGCAAGAAGAAGTCATGAATTCTTATTCAAAAACAACATAGAATGCTTCAAGTGTCATAACATTGGTCATATGGCATGTAATTGTAACTTGATTTGGGCACCTTCTCAAGCTAGAACCATGCCAGAAAAGAAAGTTACACAAGTATGGAGAAGAAAGCAAATACAATATGAAAATCTCCTGAACCCTCCAACCAACAACACATGTTGTTGACTTGATGAAGATATTCTTGATATTTCGAGTGTTTGATGATGGGATTCTACCAAAAAGAGACCATGCATATAGTTAGGGGGAGCTTGTGATTCTTGATCATTATTGCAAAAGCTATTCATGAAAGGGTCCTTATGAAATCCTTG
Source organism: Pinus taeda (assembly GCA_000404065.3). Taxonomy (NCBI): domain Eukaryota; kingdom Viridiplantae; phylum Streptophyta; class Pinopsida; order Pinales; family Pinaceae; genus Pinus; species Pinus taeda. The sequence goes on along the minus strand of APFE031523802.1, from coordinate 83,140 downwards.
TTGAGTTATATTAACAATCATCCTTTGATAAAGATCATTTCCTAGGAGCACTACATTGAAGAACATGATCTTGTAACCATTCTTTGGGCTGTCGTTGAAGATGTTTTCCACTTGATCACTGAGCAGAAATTGGAGCAGCAGAGAAGGCCATCAAATGCTAGAGAAATAGGGCTAATAACTATGTTGTTGGTATGACAGAAGTTGAATGTCTCGACTCAGGGATATCATGCGAGAACAGGTAAATCAAGGACAGTAATAGGGCCTTTGTTTGAAGGGAAAATCAGCTCATAGTTTTCAATTTTGTAGCAGTAACATGAATCTTGATAACATTCTGAAGTATAGAAAGTGCCGGTTGATAGAAGATGATGTGGAAGGAGATCTTCAACTTACTCGGAACTCCAAATGAATAAGTTTGGCCGGGAGTTTCACAACTCAGTTATTGGTGTCCTTTTCCTCAATGAGAGGCTTGTGATATCAAAACTGAAGTCTCGGATTTAGATGATGATGCTTTTGATTTGTTATCGAAACTGCTGGTATGTGACCTTTCGAAGAGAATCTCTGCCAAGCGTGCTTTGTTGCATCTTTATTTCTCTGAGTTGAGGAAAGCATAGCTACACAGTATTTTGAGAATGTGTCCCTCTCCAACCTTTAAAATTTTCATAGGGAAGTTTGTGAACGGGTAGATGCAAAATATAGTTTGAGTGGGTTTCCACTGTTCAAAGGTAATGAATACTAAGTATACAATGTCAATGTAGCAGTGCGATAGGGGGGGTCCTTGTGCACTCCTGTGCCATTGATGTCAAAGGGGGAGAGAAGAAGAATATTGCCATTAGTGACAAAGGGGGAGATTGTTAATCTAGGTTGTCATTGATGTCAATATAGCAGATTTTGTGATGGCAAATTCTTTGATACATGATTGCCCATTGATGCCTATTGATCATTATGCTTATAGTGATGAAAGTTTGATATATGATGATATGATGAGATGGAGGACCCAAGTGGATTGAATAGTAGGAGGTCAAATGAACAACAATTAAACAGCAAATGACACAGGAGGTCAATTGAACAACAATTGAACAACAAATGATGCAGGAGGTCAATTGAACAATTGAACAACAAATGATGCAGTAGATCTAGTAAAGCAACATGAGCAAGAAGCCAAAGAATAAGAGGAAGAGTTCATCAGAAGCCATCAAGGAAGTAGGTTATCGCATATGCCCAAGGGTAAGCGTTATTAGAAGAACAAAGAGCAACAATGATATCAGAGGAGAAAAGAAGAAAACATCGGAGGAGCCATATCAGAAGTATCGCATGTAATATATGCCCAAGAAGAACCAATAGGAAGAAAACAACATAGGAGCATAAACAGAGTTTTAGGAGGTCACAGGAAGATAAGCCACAGGAGCAACAACTATCGGAAGAGTGGGGGTAGGAGTGTACGTCTGTTTTGATCGTAGCTGAAGGCTTGCACTAAATTCTAGCTGCCGATCTCATTTTCAATGCTTACGTCACAGTCAACGGCGGGGGTTAAGCCTGTTTTTAACCCGTGTGCTAGTTGAAGACTCGCAAGCTGTAGATTTGATGACCTCGTATATCTAATGGATATTGGGTCACAAAATGATCGAATGTTAATCTCAAAAACCGACCCGAACTTTTATAGATCGAGGATTTATAATCCTTATTGGCTCTGTAAAGGTGGTTAGGCGCCACGCAAGTTCCCCGACCGATATTGTTATGAACCATTGGATCCAGTGCGCCTTGATCAAACGATGGAGGATCGGCGATTGGGTTTGCTGATCGGGTGGATCAACAACCGTCGGATTAATGATGAGATCAACAGTGGAGAATTAATCCGATAAGACTTGGAACTAAGTGGACCCGAGAAGTTTATGGACACAGGTTTATTTTATTTGGGGTCAAATCTTGTGCATTCAGGTGGAACCAGCGTTCGTTGGCAAGTTCTGTGTCAAAGCGCTGCTTGGTAATTGGTCGGGTCTTTGTTTAAAACCCACCAATGTAAACACTTCCAATTTGTATTTATCGCATATTGAGGAGTCTTAGAAATAACTCCGATCTTTCATGAAGTTGCAATTGGATTAAAGGTGATGACGTGGCATGTGGGTATAGCAGCTCTTATATGGTTTTCCGTGAATAATCAAGTTTGGATAAAAGACTCTCCGATATATATTTTTAATATACAAGTTGGCCTCCCTCCAATAGACGTGTCCTTTGGTCATTGGTTAAACACATAAAAATGAGTTAAAACGCTTCAGTTCAGAGTCAGCTGAAGGAAGCCGAAGATAATGGAAACCGAAAGGTCCAATGGAAGAAGATGAAACCGAAAGGTCCAATGGAAGAAGATGAAACCGAAAGGTCCAGCAGAAGAAGAAAGAAGCCGAAAGGTTCAACGGAAGAAGATGAAGTCGAAAGGTCGAGCAGAAAAAGTGGAAGCTGAAGGTCTAGTAGATGATGAAGGTACAAAAGAAGCTGAAGATCGAGTGAGAGAAAAAAAGCAGAAGGATAGAAGTAAGCCATAGGTCTAGCAGGACAGAAGGAAGCTGTAGGTCCAGCAGGACAAAAGGAAGCCGAAGGTCCAGCAAGACAGAAAGAATCCGAAGGTCCAGTAGGACAAAAGGAAGCCGAAGGTCCAGTAAGATAGGAGGAAGCCGAAGGACAAAGCAATTCTGTTGATTGGGTTAATCTTTGAAAGGTTCAGACTTGTGATGAATCAATCAAGTACATAACACAACCTGAAGAACAATTCTGTGAAGGGGAAAAATAAAGTTTCATTTGACATCATTTAAAGGGAGCAGTGGCCAACTTAGCATTGAAGCGTTTGTGAGTCTGGTTCTGGGAAGTAAGGGATCGTGATAGCAAGAACAGTGAGAAGAAGTCACCACTGAAGCAAGTACCGTGACAGTGAGAACAGGGGCTTGAAACAGAGAGTTGTTTCATGTAGAGCTTATTGCAGTTCATTGTAGACACATTGAAGTTGTGTAAAGACTATTGTAGATCATGATGGATATTTGAAATCATCATGAGGTAACTTTGCAGACTCTGTGTGGGAAATATGAAGAGCTGTGAAGATTCCTTCATATGAAGACATGTTGTCATTGATCATGTAGCATGGAGACTACAGTGAAGTTGTAGATTGACATAATTCAGTGAAGAAAATGTTGGTTGCAGAGAATAACTACCAAACATATCTAGACAAAATATATTAGTGGATTGGAGCCTAGAGGGTTGGTGCCCTGAAGTTTGGAGCCTCAAACAAACAAGGTTGGTGCCTTGAGAAAATGGGGTTGGAGCCCTTGGGGTTGGTGCCTCAGAATTGGAAGGATTGGTGTCCTTGGAGTTGGTGCTCCTAAACACAAGGTTGGTGCCTTGAGAAGATAGGGTTGGAGCCTCACAAATGACCAAGTTGGTGACTGGCAACAGATTGGAGCCTTATATATATTGTACTTGTTTTATTGTAATGATTATATTAATAAAAGCATTTATTCCTATTGTTCATGTTTATGTTCTAAATATAAATGATTTAACTGGTAAAAATAACAATTGAAAAGAAATACTGATTCACCCCCCCCTCAGTATTTCCAACAACAGCTTCCTAGAATAGCATACCCAATCAAGTGAGGAGAGAGAGATGAGTGAAGATGAGATGATGATAAAATGACTTAAGGTCTTCACCTTTTATATGCAACCTTGAGGATGAGATAGGGGTTTGAATGCCTATTATGCTTGTTGGTCAACCTTGACAATTTGTCAATAATACAAATAAATTCATATCTTCATTTTTACATATTGGAATCGGATGATCTTTAGATCAATCCTACACCTCTCGGAGAGAGGAATCCAAGAAAAATATCATCTGTCATAAATAAGGTGACCCATGTGGAGTTTGGCTCTAGTTGCCAATTTTAACACTCCCTCTCAACTAGTGAGAACTCCATTTGCTAATCCATCTGCTAGTTGGTACTATCTCTTCCATCAGTGCACTGCTTTGCTTTGCTGATCTATGAATAAGAACAAGTGATTGAGAATATATCATACCATCCTCTACTGACCCGAAGTTAGTGCGAGATAAAAAAGTGTTTGATAGCACTTTTATTGACTCGAAGTCAGTTCCAGTTGATCCTAGATCAATATCGGTCATGCTAGCATATGGAGTATAGTAGTACATGATGCGTCCATCGGTAGTACTATGGTCCCTATCCTCATTTCTCTACTCATTGGCCAGATGTGAGGTACTTCCCATGAGTCCCTGACTGCATGGATAAGATGTCTTAGCAGGAGAAGGATGAACCACTCATCCTACCTACATGTCACCATGGGATATCACAGGGGAAGGCTGAACCACTCACCCTGTACACAACAAAACTGCTAGGGGAAGGCTAAACCACTCACCCTATGGTTGCTCATTGCTCCAACAAGTACCCCAAGCCCCCTAGAGCTCTGAGAGCTCAATGTCCATATCATATAGGACTCTCAGAAGAGGGTATCTCCACGACTCCAAGTCGTTCTCAGAAGTCTAAGAACTTGACCTTCCCTAGGTGCTTTGTCAAAATATCCGTGACCTTCTCATCAATCCCAATGTGATGGAGCCTTATTGCTCATCATTGTACCATATCCCGGATAAAGTGGTGCCTAATATCTATGTACTTCGAGCGATCATGAAATACAGGATTCTCTGATAATCAAATCCCACTTTGATTGTCGAAGAGGATCATGGTGGTATCCAACATATGTCCAAACAACTCACTGAAGAGCTTCCTCAACCAGACAACTTCACAAGAGGCCATACTAGCAACTATGTATTTAGCCTCAGCGGTGCTCAAGGCAACTGATTTCTGCTTCCTGCTCATCCAGGATATCGAAGCAAAACCCAATGAAAAACAACACCCAGAAGTGCTCTTGCGATCCACCACACTATCGGCCCAATCAACATCGGAATAACCATGCAACCTCACATCTCTGGCATTGTATCTCAGTCCATGAGTGATTGTGCCCCGAAGATATCTCAGAAGATTCTTGGCATGAATCCAATGTATACGATGAGGCTCAACCATATATTGGCTCAACGTATTAATTGAAAAACATATGTTCGAGCGGGAGTTCACCAAGAACATCAACGCTCCTATGGGTTGACGATACTCAAAGGCATTTCCCAATTCAGGTCTGGAAACACTACCACATAACTTCTTGAAGTTAAGTTCCATCAGGGTAGTCACGGGCTTGTAGACCACCATTCCAAATCTTTCCAGTATCTTCACAATATATTTTCCTTGAGATAGGGAAATTTCTCCTGGCTTTTGCCAGACATCCAACCCTAGGAAGTAGTGCATCAGTCCTAGGTCCATCTCAAATTCATAAGCTAACTCCCTCTTACATTTGTGAATGAGAGGGTCTGCACCTGTCAGAAAGAGGTCGTCCACATAAAGTACCGGTATGAGAGGTTTATCATCTTTAACCTTAAAGTAAAGGTTCGGATCGGCTTCACTTCTAGTGAATCTCAGCTTCATCAGATAACTATCAATCCTCTCATACCAAGCCCGGGGTGCTTGCTTCAAGCCATAGAGAGATTTCTTCAACCTGCATACATGAGATTCCCGATCATGAACCTCGAACCCCTCGGGTTGTTCCACATAGACTTCCTCTTTGATCAAGCCATGCAACAAAGCAGTCTTGACATCCATCTGATGTAGGTTCCATACTTGCGAGGTCGCAAGGGCTATGATCAAGCGAATGGTGGTGTATCGGGCAACAAGTGCAAATATCTCATCGTAATCTACACCTTCCTTTTGAGAGAAGCCTCGAGCAACAAAGTGAGCCTTGAACTTTTCTGCACTTCCATCAGCGACATGCTTTATTTTGAAGAGCCACCTAGAGGTGACAACCGATTTGTCCTAGGGTCTAGGGACCACATCTCAGACATCATTCTTCATAATAGACTTGTATTCTTCATTCATAACGTCCTTCCATACTTGTTGCTTCATGACTTCTTCAAATGATGAAGGCTCATTTTGAATGATAGTGCTCATGACGGTCCAATATCCTTCATACTTGTTTGGCTTCTTGCTCTCACGGAAAGTCCCCCTTGGTGCAAAATGTCTCTCGGCATCTTCGAGAGTCTCCCTAAGCCATGAGGGTCTCCTCTTAGAGGATGAGGGCTCTTGGGGAGGAGGATCAATAAGATCCATAGGTTCATCAACATCAGGCATCGTCTCGTCGTCTTTTTCACCATGTTTTCCAGTGTCAACTTCTTTGTCCTTCCTTGGGATAGGAAGGTTGTTGATCTTGCTGAGGGCCATATCTTCGTCAAAGGTGACATCATGACTTATCTCAACTTCTCTTTGACCAGCCACATAAATTCTATAGCCCTTATAATTTTTGCTATATCCCACAAAGATTCCTTTCTTCCTTGATGCACCCAATTTGCTTCTTTTCTCTTTCGGCACATGGAAATATACGAGACTTCCAAAAATTCTAAAATGAGAGACCTCATGTTTCTTACTAGTGAACATTTCTTCGGGAGTTTTGGAGTCCAATACTTGATGAGGGCATCGATTTTGAACATACACGGTGGTATTTGTAGCTTCAACCGATAGAAACTTCGGAAGCCCTTGATCATGAAGCATGGCACGAACAACTTCTACAATAGTACGATTCTTCCTTTCAACCAAACCATTCTGCTCGGGGTGTATGGTGTTGTAGTCTCCCTCTTAATGCTAGATTCTCTGCAATAATCATGGAATTCATTTGGTTCGTACTCAGTCCCATTATTAGTCCTCAATATATTGATTCTCTTCTCAGATTGGTTTTCGATCATGGCTTTGAAGTGACGGAACCGGGTGAACACTTCATCCTTCTTTTTCAAGAAGAAGATCCAGGTCTTGTGAGAATAATCATCTATAAAGGTGAGATAATATAAGTATTCTCCTAAAGAGTTTACGGGCATCATACCAGATATGTCGGAGTGGATCAACTGCAATATATTTGTGGTCTTGCTATTACTTGAGCTAAATGGTCCCCTTGTAAGTTTTCCCTTAGCACATCTTGAACATACACCTTCATGCTCTCCTATGAACTTGGGCATACCTGTCACCATTTGTCTCACATTGGGAAGAGCTTTGTAATGAAGATGGGCAAACCTCCGGTGCCATAGTTCAAATTGTAGAGATGAGTCGCAAGACATGGCCCCCAATGGACTTCCTCCAACTTGATACAAAGTGCCAACCTTGAACCCAAGAGTAAAAGAATCTTTAAAATTCTTTTTCCAAACACGTACCTTTCCATTGATGAATGCCACCGTATATCCTTTGTCTTACATTGCCGAGATGGACACTAGGTTCTTCTTGAGATCAGGTACCTATAGAACCTCTTGTAAATGAATTGTGTTACCTTGATTCAATTGAAGGGTAACATTCCCTACTCCCTTTATGGGATAGGTGGCATCATCTCGAAGGATAATTTCCAATTTTGTCTTCTTCTCTATCAGATTAGAGAGCGCTTCCTTCTATTCGATGAAGTGCCTTGAGACACCACTATCAATTAGCCAATTCCCCAAAGAGTTCGGAGGAGAGGTAGTGGAGAGGGCTGATATAAGATAGTATTCCTTTTTCTTATTGTTAACAACATTTGATTCTTCATACCTAGAGTTCCTTGCTTTCTTGGAGGGTTAACCATTTCCATGATGTACCGCGTTCCTTTTTCCTTTGCCATTGAACCTGCCATTCCTTTGATTGTTGTTGTTGAAGTTACCCCTAAAATGATTGTGATCATCATCATGTGATGTGTCCCTTCTATTTGTACACTCCCTTGCATAGCGGCCAAACTTATTGCAAACAAAGCACTTGCTTTTCCTTCCATCCTTAGATCCAAGCTTTCCATTGAAATGGCCTTTAGTCCTTGCATTATTTCTCCTTTTGGCATGAGCGGAGAAAGCAGTGGGGTTGCTTCTATTAGAAGGCATTTCTTGCTCCACCATTCTTGTTTCTTCTTGAATGCATCTCGACATCAATTCTTCAAACCATGGAATTCGATCATTATTGAGAATTGTGGTTCTACATATATACCACTCGGGTGGGAGTACTCCAAGGGTAGTGATAGTAAGTTCCCTGTTAGGAATGACTTCTCCAATCGAAAGTAGATCATTCTTGATCTCAGTGATCCTTAAGAAGTAGGATTGAATATCCTCGTCCTTTCCCTTCTTCATATCCTTCAAATTATCTTTGAGAAATAAAATTTAATTTGCATCACTAACCTTGAACATGTTGACGAACTTGTTGTAAATCTCCTTGGAGGTGTTCAAATATGAGATGTAGGCCGGCAGATGATTGTCAATTGAATCTCTGATAATCTTCTTCGCTTCAACTTCAACCTTATTTTACTTGGTCTTCGCAGCAGCCAGTGCATTTGAATAAGGCTCAGGGATTTTACCCTTCACATAATCCAACTTTTCTTATTCTTCCAATATGAGATCAAGGGACATCTTCCATCCGTGATAGTCAGAATTTTCACAGAGCTTGTCTTTAGTCGGGAAGTGGGATGAGGAACCCATTGAGCCTTTTGTCCTTGTCCAACTGTCTTTGGTGATCGCTATGATACCATGTTAATTTTAGGTAACAATGGTATGTTCTATGCTTAAGAGCAATTTACTTCAAATTATTTTTTAGCCCACTATCAATATCCAGTTTAGCAATCACATCAGTGTGATAGTAAAATGTAGATAGAACATAAATATAAACAATAGAAGACAAGCCAAGACAAGAGGACACAATATGTGGCACCGACCAGGGACAAACCCCAATGTGGGGAAACCCTTGATCAATTCTTCTTATATTCTTCAATAGTTCAGTAGAGAGAGAGATAGTAAAAATTACAAATCTGATAATTTATGACAGCAACAAAAAAACCCTAACCAAAAAAGTCAACGCTGGTCAAACAGAGCAGAGTCTTTCCTCTTAATAGCTCGGTCAAACCCAATCAACTTCGGCCTCCAACAGAAAACCCAAACAGTCTAAAACAGTGTGAAAAAGTCTAGTCAAATGTTGGTAAAGTAAAGTCAAATTGCAGCTAGATCTAGGGCAGTCAACACTGGTCAAATGAGAGGTCAAATCACCTCGATTTTAGTGCCCATATATGTGGCCTGCTAAGAGGAAGATACCTCACCAAATCCACAGTCAAAAGAAGGTCAACGTTGGTCAACGCATCCGAAAACAACAACCTCTGAAATTCGGTCAAACTAGTCAACACAGGCAAACAAAAAACGTCCTCCTTCCATTGCACGTGTAAGAGACAGCTGCCCTAATTAGCGTACCCAATCAAGTGAGGAGAGAGATATGAGTGAAGACGAGATGATGATAAAATGACTTAAGGTCTCCTCCTTTTATATGCAACATTGAGGATGAGCTAGGGGTTTGAATGCCTGTTATGCTTGTTGGTCGACCTTGACAATTTGACAATGATACAAATAAATTCATATCTTCATTCTTACATATTGGAATCGGATGATGTTTAGATCAATCCTACACCTCTTGGAGAGAGGAGTCCAAGAAAAATATTTGCTGCCATAAATAAGATGACCCATGTGGAGTTTGGCCCTAGTTGCCAATTTTAACACCCTACTACATCCCTCTTCAAATTCGACCAATAATAAAATCTCTTCACTGTTGTTAGTGTCTTATGATAACTTGGGTGACCCAAATACGGTTTCGCATGAAATTCCCTCAAGATCACCTTCTTGAAATCACTGTTATTCGACACATATACCTTGTCTCGGAACCTGATCAATCCATTTGTTGTACGACAATAATCCACATCTTGTGCACCTTTACCTGTACCTGTACCTGCTGCAACCTATGCAAAATATCCATATATATGACATCTTGCTGACCTACTTGCAAGATCCTATCTTGTAGATCTATCATGCAGGAGCTCATAGTTGCGAAGTGATTTACCTGTATATGCCTGCTAAGAGCATCTTCCACTCTATTCTTTGTACCTTTGACATACCTGATCTCAAAATCAAACTCACTGATTGTAGCCAACCACCAAGCTTGCCTACCATTCAGATTCGGTTGGTCAAATAGATATCGCAAACCACTATGATCACTCATCAATGTGAACCTCTTGCCTAGAAGATAACGTCTCCACAACTTCAATGCATGTATAATCGCTGCTAACTCAAAATCATGCATGGGATAGTTTTGCTCATGTTCATTTAGTTTTCATGACTCATAACATAACACCTGTCCATCCTGCATAAGAACTCCACCAAGTCCTCTCTTGCAAGCATCTGTGCTTACTACAAACTCTTTGTTTGGATTTGCAATCTTTAACACTGGTACATGTGTCAACAACTACTTGAGCTGCTCGAAGCTAGCCTCGCACTCCTTTGTCCATTCAAACTTCTTATCTTTCCTCTGCAATGATGTAATAGGATAAGCAATCCATGAGAAGTTCCTGATGAATCTCCTATAATAGCCTGCCAAACCCATGAAAGATGTCACCTCATCCTTATTCTTAGGAGCTATCCATTCCATGATGGCTCTTATCTGTTATGGATCTACTGCAATGCCCTCCTTGGAGACAACATGCCCCAAGTAGTGTACCTCAGTCTGAAAGAAACTGCACTTGTTGAGCTTAACATACCACTGATGCTCTCTCACCAACTTCAACACTGTTGAAAATGCTCGACATGCTCTTCCTCATTTTTAGAATATACCGATATATCATCAATGAACATAATAACAAACTTATCCAAATATAGAGCAATACACTATTCATCAAGCACATAAATGTAGCTGGGGCATTAGTTAAGCCAAATGGAACTACAACTAACTCATAATGCCCATACCTAGTCTTGAACGCAGTCTTGTCAATGTCCTCATCTTTGATGCGTACTTGATGATATCCAGATCTTAGATCAATCTTCGAGAACACTGTTGCTCCCTTCAACTAATCGAACAAATCATCAATCCTTAGTAACGGATACCTATTCTTGATTGTTACTATTCTTGATTGTTACTTTGTTCAGGTACCTGTAGTTAATGCACAATCTAAGAGTACCATCTTTCCTCTTTACGAACAACACTAGTGCACCCAAAGGTGATACACTTGGCCTAATGTATCCGTTGTCCAACATTTCCTTCAGTTGCAATTTTAACTCAACCAACTCAGGTGTGCTCATCCTTTAAGGTGCTTTTGATGCTGGTGCTGCCCCTGGCACTAACTCAATATAAAAGTCTACCTCCCTGTGAGGTGGCAACTCTATAATATCCTCAGGAAATACATCCTTAAACTGCTACAAAACTGGGTACTTGCTCAACACATTTGCATCCTCAACTTCCTTACCCTTATCACTAGAAATGTCTACTACAAATAGCTTACACCCTTTCCTATGCTACGCTTTGCTTGCATAGCTATCACCATCTTAACTGATGTAGCTTTCTTCTTACTCTATAAAAATCTTGGTTCCCTATTGTCATCAACACACTCAATATCTTTGTCATAACAATCCACCTTGGTTCTATGAAGATACAACCAATCCATGCCCAACAACATATTGTATGAACCCAACGGTAATACATTCAAATGTGTTGTGGTAAGCATACCATTCAAATGAAATGCACAAGCTCTTATCCAATGATGAACTCGCTTCTTCGTACCTGTAGCCAACTGCACTAACCAAGATTCTGCATGCAATTCCTTACTCAAACCACACTTATCCCCCAAGTCAGGACTAACATAGCTATAATTAGATCCAGGGTCAATTGAAATAGAAATAACTTGATCACAAAGCTTACCGTCCATCTCAATGATAGATTCCTGATGTTTTGCCTGTTTGTTATCCAATTTTACATAGATACGTGGAATACTTTGACCAACATCCTCAACCGTTTTAGCCTCCTGCGCATTGTATATCTGAGGTCTACCACCCTGATTCTATGGACAATCTCTCCTGCGATGATCTTTGCCACAAGTCCCACACTCTATAGACTTCCAACCTGTCTCCTTGTTTTGTTCTACTGATTGGAATCCCTGTCCTCTATCTGATTCATTAAACTTCTTAAATGGTGCAACATTCACCTTGTTACCTGTATCCTGAGGCCTTGCTCGCTTTCTGTCCCATTTTCTTTTGTTCTTTGCATTACCTTTCCAATTTGGCTTTGTCTCAGTTCCGCGCTGTGATTGTTCATAGAAATGCCTTAGCTTTCAGATGGCCTCCTCTAATGATCTAGGCTCAACTAACTCAATAACTCCAAGAACTTGCTAGTGTACTCATCATCTGTCATGGAACCCATCTCTAGCTCATAAAATTCTTTTGCCCTATCATCAAAGTATTTCTTTGACAAATACTTCTTCTTGAATAGCTGCTCAAACTCACTCCAAGTCAAATCCTCCTCATGAATACATCTGACATTCTTCACATCTTCCCACCAAATGTCTGCTTTACCTTTGAGACTGAATGTAGCCACTCTAGCTTTCATGCTCTCTACATAGTCATACAATCTGAAGAATTTCCTCATGCCACGCAACCATGCCTCTGCATCCTGTGGTTTCTTCATCTCTCCATCAAATGTTGGTGGCTTTGCTTTCTTAAACTCATTTGGTAAATATCCCCTATCACTCCTCTTGTTAGTATGATAACAATGGCGATCATGATGCCTATCTGAAGCAGAACTATAATAATACATGTGTCTATCCCCTCTCCTATCTGGAGTATCCAAAAATCTTCATTCTCTAATTGTATAATCTCTATCTGACCCGTGACCACCATGCGACCTACTACCATATGCCCATTGGTTCTATCCTCCTGCTCATAGCTGATCAGACGTGGTCCCTGTCACTGCAATTCTGACAAACTCTGAAGTATCACTACATTTACCTCTACTTGTTTCTCCTATGCCTGCATGATTCTGTCATTATCTGCCTTACAACTCCTTGTTTCGTCCTTTAAGCTTCACAGTGTAACTGCCAAATTGAAAGAATTCCTAACACCACACTGCTCTTCAGATTCATAGGGAGAGTCTTTGTAGTCAACCATCTTACTAGCCATTTGATATTTCTTCCTGTAAGGTATATCATGTTAGCTAAACCAAATCACAATAAACCAACGTAACTTATTATAGCTTGGGGAGGATACCTTGTATACAAGATCAACAAATCAACGTGATGCATGTATAACATAATCATGACAACATATAGAACATAACATCTAAGCATATAACCCTGCAACTCTCTTTCTAGCTAGGGTTCAGTCATCAATGCATGACCTTAACAACAACACACACCACGACCTCATGCATGACAACAACTACTACATCATTGTACACTTGACCACATGCAAGCATGAACATGCATAAGCAATACGTAATCAACTACACAATGCATAAACATATATGATCAAGCATGAATGAACGCTACTTGAAACCAAACTTACCAGAATGATACATGCAACCAAGCATACAAGAATGTAACCAAGCATACTACAACGATACATGTAAGCGACATAAATCGACATGTAGCCTGTCATACACTCACAACGATGCATCCCACAGTAAAACACATCAACTCTACATGACAACATCACTACCACCATGAACAACATTATGCAAATGCAACAAGCACATGGAATGCAAGTGTGAGAGACACACATGCAACTGACATGCATGCATGACCAACACTGAGCCCATCCAGTCCGAGGGGTGAGCCATGCTCTGGTACCACTTTGTAACACCCTCCTCCCACATCTACCCAAGCAACCGGCCAACTGGGGTAAACATGCGACGAGAGGCCACTATGATATGATTCGACCTCTTAATTCACGTTAAAGAAGTGGAACCGACGAAAGCACACCATACAAACATTCAACATCAAGTTCAAGACCACTGGGAACCAATCCAACACTTTAGACAGTTTGCCCTTGGGTCCCACTAAGCTTTTGTGTAAGGACTGTTATTGAAATTCAACAAGATGGACAGATTTCTTGTAAAATGATAATGTAAGGACTATTATTAAAATTCAATAAGATGGACAGATTTCTTGTAAAATTCTATCAGATTAATTCTATCAAATTAAATGCAATTGCGTACCTGATTCTCCCATCTGGTGTTGGTCCACATTGCTTCGAGTTTTTTGATTCCATTACCAAACCAGCCGATTGCTCCCTGCCTATCTCGGATCAACCTCTGCGGTTCCCAAATCCAGAGGACTTCGAAATGGAAGTCCTCTGGCCCCCGTGCCCAAAACTCCAAAAATAGTTGAAGAGTTTCCAATTTTCATTTCCAAAATCGAGCCCTTGGCTCATCCCTCAAACAGATTTATTTTTTCCCCATTCTCTGTAGATTTTCCCCTCTTTCTTTTTCATGTTCCTCTTCCATCTATGTATAACATTTCTTGGCGGTCACCGCTTCCTACATGGTGACACCTTCTCCCCTTTGTAACGTGTAACTCCGTTTGTCCAAAGCTACAAGAATATTGATGTGTATTAGTTTACCTTTAGAATTTTTTATTAGTTTTCTTTAAATACCCTTA
>APFE031523802.1:0-65683 GCA_000404065.3 Pinus taeda | reverse complement strand
AATATTATGGGATATATAAATATATAACCATATTTATAATTAACTTAAATTTTACATTTATTTCTTTATAACCAAATTTACTTTATACTTTTAAATTTATATTATTGAAATTATTTAGGGTAGTTTCTCCTTAATTATGATGCATTTAAGCAATATGCTTGGTGATGGGTGAGGGTGTAACTTCTATTTGAAGTAGTGTCGTGATATTCAACATTTATAGTTAATTTAGAATATATATATTAGTGCAATACTTGCAATACATGCATATGTAGCTATCATATGCATGCATTATATGCATACTAATACTCTTGTGCTCTCTATATTAAAGACGGGTCATTACATTTTGGACAATTTAAGTATCAGTTGCTTTCATGCTATAGGCATGACAGCGTCCAAAAACCCAGAGTTGCTCTCATAGGCTTTCCTACTAGCGTCCAAAGACTCATTTAGTCAGTGCTATGCCAGTGTCCCCAGGATTTGAGCCACCTTTTCAAGTCCAAAGCCCTGGTCACTGCCTAGAATTGAACCATCTCTTCAGAACAGTAAAATAACATGGAAATGATAGTACTAAAGCGAATACTTGTTTAAGACCTTGACCGGGCCCCTACTAGCCACGACAAACATTTCGTTAAACATATCACGAATATGTAATCTATAGGTGTAAATAACAGATCTGAGCATAGGGGTCTCATACTTAGCTGAGAATTGCTAAGAACCATTGATGCCTCAACACATCAACTGCCATGCCATCCATTAGGTCATAGATACATTGATCATTCAATTACAAGTAAAAACATGGTGAAAGCCTTACATAGCTGCTGTCGTAAAACACATACACAACTTGCATAATAGCAATATAAATACTCATGAAAGTACAACCATATAGACCACATATAATCCATCAAAATGCTCGTAGAAATACAAAGAGAAATAACCTTTCATTAATGCTGCAAAATCCAAACCCGAGATGGGACTTCTGTGTTCCACCCAACTGTAGAATGGCTGAGCCAAATCTCTCTTCAACCATTCACCCCTGTGACATATTTCAAGCATGAATGTGGGATATCATAGAATGCATCAATCAAAAATCATCTAGGGCTCCTAGAGGCCATCCACCTGAATCCATCAAATAGTGATTCCACCTCATGGTCAGATATCACAAAACCATCATCAGATTGGTCTCCATCCAAGCCTTCCAAGGCTTCCAGAGCGTTTGTTCCAACCAAGGCTTCCAGGACTAGTAACGCAACCCACAACTGTCGGCGGGCTTCAAGAGCGTTTGTCCATCCAAGGCTTCTAGGACTAGTAACTAAACACACCAGGGGGATCCAGAGCATTTGTCCAACCAAGGCTTCTAGGACTAGTAACTCAACCCAAGTTGTTACAGGGCTTCCAGAGTGTTTGTCCAACCAGGGCTTCTGGGAACTAATAACTCAACCCAAGCTAAGGAAACATGAGAACCAACCAAAAACAAACAATGAAAGTAATCCCACAATCACCATGGCTATCCAGGAAATGGCAAGGTTAGGCAATTCACTGTCAATCCAGGCAATCCTTCATGCCAATGATAGATCATGACCAAGAATTCACATGCATATGCCATGCATGCCAAAACTAGTGAAGGAAACATACATGCAATTCGGTACCTACAAGCAAATCTGATGTAGCTGCTGATTTCGATGCCCTCTTGCACTTTCCTTCTCTTCCTTTGCCTTCTTGCTTCAAAAATCCAAGTATGCCACACCCACCAAGTGTACTCCAAGAAAACTCTAAGTCTCCAAGAGTATAAGAGAGAGAGAATGAGAGAGCTCCAAAGCTGAACATAGAAATTGTTACCAACTGATTCACATAAGCCTTTTTATAAATGAAGCCTCTATTTTCTTCATTTTCCATTATTTTCCTTGAATTTCCTCTTCACATGCAACCCGTGACCTTTCACCTCCTTTTTCTTCTAATTTCCATTATTTTCATAAATAAATGTGCCAAAAATGCTATTTTGCCTTTCGAAATCCTTAGCCATTGCCTTTGTCAATTTCCTTAGCCATAAAGAATCACAAGTGATCCCCATCACTAGGATTTTGCCCAACGTTCAGCTTGGAATAAGTATCCCATTATCCGTGGTTATTATTTTGCCTTTATTAACTTTTATTACATGGAATTTTCACCAGAGCTATTACAAATGATGTTGGGATTTTCGCTATACTAGGCCGAAATTTCGTTGCTTTTCTTTGGTGAAAGGGTATAACATTGTCTTTCATTAGCGTTGCATCATGTTATGGGCCATGTTTGAATAAGTGAATGTTCCTAAAGATATTTCATTGAAATTTATTTTGATATGTCATCACATATTGTATATTGAAGTATAAAGACCTTGAAGCAATTTTCCTCATGCCTTAATTGTCATGCAAAATCGTTCTAGAGGCCTCCTTGACTGAATGAAACCATTCTAATCTTTGGAATCTTCTTGAATCCATTTCTCCCAAAGGAATAGGCACTAGTGTTCCATAGGTGATCACCTTAAAGCATGTTTTTCTCACCTTTTCACTTTCTTTCTAGGCTTAGGCTCCATAGGTCTCGTAGGGCATCACTTATCTCACAATCTAGCCATCCAAATACATCGATTTTTTATCCACAACTACACTGGAGATTTTTCTAGAGGCCCTCTAAATTTGAAGCAAATTCAACTGTGGGATCTGAATATATTGCAAGCCCTCACTCAAGGACGATATCTTGCCCTAGGTTTCCCTTGGTTGGTGTCGTCATTGGGATTATTGCATTAAATTCAAAGAAAAATCTACTTTAATCCCTCTCTACCCCCTCAATTAGGTCAAGCAAGTTGATCAGTTCCATCCCCTTGACCTAATTTTGGGTCCACTTGGCCCCGTGTGGTCCCATAACATTTTAAAGATTAATTCACAAAGACCACTTGGAATCCAAGTTTCCACAAGGATTTTAGGGGCTAGGAATCTTCTTGACAAGTCATATACTCAAACCCTAGCCCTTGGAATTCCCCTAAGCCTTTCCTAGAGAGTCATTCATCTTGCTTTCCAAGCAAGTAAGCCATACATTTGAGCTTCTCTTGTGAATAAGCTTCTAGGATCACCTTTCACCCTGTCATTGACCCGTTCCTCTTTGTGATCCTCATTATACTGGGTCTCCTCCCATCAGTGAAAATCCATAAAGAGTAGGGAGCCTTAGCTGAGGTGACAGTGTGCTATCGCTCCATTGTTGCCCTTGACCTAGTAGTTGCCCTATAGGACCCCTTCTAGTTTGAGAGGTGACATTTTGGCGTCGTTCTTGGGGACACGAAACATGTGTTTTGTTTCCCATACGACATATTGACATATCATTATTGGCGACTCCATTGGAAGAACGAAGCCCTAGTTTTTCATTGAACTTTAAGGTCGATGCTTGTAGGTTGAAGCAAGCATTTTTCTAGGCATCTTTAAATTCACCTTAGCATCTCCTACATAATTTACATGTATATCTCAAATAGGTTGTCTTTCTTTGATGATTTTCCTGCTTTGGACATTGCTAGCATCCTTGGCGACCCTAATCATGTCACAGGAAGGATGGTACGTGGGGTCCCTGTGTTTGATGGTGATCCACTCTTCGCAATTGACCATGTAGAAAGATTTAATGCACATGCTTCAAAAGAGAGTGGTTCACTAGGATTTCCTTGTGTTGTTGTTCATGGGATCTCTCGGTGGTCATAACTCATGGTCGCATAATCACGAACCTAAGAGAATCTCATCCATTGAGGAGTTAGTTGATGGCTTTCTTGGACATTTTTAAGTATACCCTGCAAGCATCCAAGAGGAAGCCTTCATCGAGCATCATTAAGACATTGAGAATCTAAGTAACGAGTAGGAAGATGAGTCATAGTTAGGTCCGCACAATCAAAAGATGATTCTAACAACACATGTGTTGGGAAGGATGAGGCTATGGTTGACCTTACCTTTCTCAAGGATGTCACTCCTGATGGCTCTCCTTTTGAGAACCTTGAGGAAGGTGATCCCATGAGCTCCTTGGAAGATGACATTGGAGATTATTTCCACATTGAAAAGGAGAAATGGGAAATTATTGGGCCTCAATTTGATTATGCTCCCATTTATGACACCAACAAGGAGGATGAGGCTGAGATGGGTCTTCCCTTTCTCTCGGCCATTATTTGTGATGACATGTCCATTGATACCCCTAGGAAGGAGAATTATTATTTTCCCTTGCATGAAGAGGGGTAGTTAGAAGCAATTGATTTTCCTTTTGGGAAAGACTCAATCTTTAATACTAATAATGATGAAATCGATAAGGCTCTAACCTATCCTCCTTATGATTATGTATTTAAATCACTTGAGCCTTTAGATTATGATTTTTAGGAGGAAAAACCTGTTGAATATAATACTTCACCTTCCCTTTTTCCTTTTCCTCTTGTTCATCATCTTAAGTCTTCCAGGATTCCCTCTTCCCTTTTTATATGATCTCAAGTGACTTTGAGCCATTTCTCCCTTCTAAGTGTGGTGTCAAGAAAGAGTCCCTCATTGAATATACTTTATCTACATTGACACACGCTAGCAATTATGATCACTCCATAACCTCCCCTCTCCAATGTGACCATCACCGTGAGCAACCGATTTGTTGCACTCCATCCTTCCTGTTGACTACTGGAGTAGCACCTGATGATTATGTGAAGACTCCATGCCCAAGGATGATCCAGAGGACACTTGTACCATCAGATGTCATCATTCAACAGAGTTTTTTAAGTCTCCTTCTATCTTCTCATCATCTTTCTTCTTTGTACCCAGATTCCACACCCTGCGGGGAATTGTAATAAGTGATGCTAGTATGATGATTTTCTTGAATTTGTAACCGGCCTAGGATGTGGGACTCGATCAGCAAAGGAGTACACCTTGGAGTGTTTTTTTATCCGGTTAATTATCCCTTCTTTTTCAGAGGCAGATAATTCTCTAGATTTTTTCACTCATTTTTACCCCAAAGTCGAGGTGACGGTTTGAAGATTGAGCCCCTGACACATCTTAGTGTCTAGAGTCGATGTATATTACCATACTAGATCACACAAAATGTTTCGTGGAATTTGGCTAGGTCTAAGTAGGATTTTTTAATAGTTAAAAATTTCCCGCAAAACGGGATTTTTTAATTATTTTTTATGTAAAGGCATAAATAAGTGGCCTTACGAAATCTCTGGGGCGTATGACCACTCGAAATTCATCCTCAGAGGCCCAGCATTCTCCTAGAGCCTACTTTGGGGGTCAAAAAATGACTCAGAGTCCCTCAAAAGCCGATTTTTCAAGTGACAGTAGCAAAAATGAAGAAAAAATTAAAAAAAATGAATAATTGGAAAAATTTATAAATTTTTCCAAAGTCAAAATAAATCAAATTTTGACATGGAAATTATGTGGAGAGTCAAAGCTGATGTGGCAAGCACGTGGGACCCACCAAAAAAGTTTCAACTCAAAGTCAAGTCAAAGTCAAACAGGCATCACGTAAGGTGCATGAAATATTACGTATGGCTAAACTTTAAATATTTTGATTTATTTCAGCATGTTGGTAATTAAATTTTAGTGGGGGACAAGCAATGACATGGCAGCCACCTAGACAAGCACTCACCCCACCAAAAATACGTATCACTCAGCAGCCCGTACGCATATATTCCAGCTATTAACGTGGGCAGGTCAGCATATACCTGTGGTTTGCAACAGCATAGTTAACGCAGGTCAGCACAGCTTTAACGTGGGCAGGTTAAAACAACAGTTTACATTGGCATTTAACACGCAGGTATATACGTGGATATCCAAACAACATTTACGTGGGCCTAGTCAACAGTCAAAGCATAGTTATGTGGGCAGCAAAAATACGTGGTTTGCGACAGGTATACACGCTGGCCCACTCACAGCATAATACGCAGCAAAGGGATATGGGCAGTCAAAGAGCAGTTACATAGGCAGTTAGAGCATCATTTAATGCAGGTAAAACATCAAACACATGTTCATTCAACAACAGTCTAAAGAGCAGGTATCTCCAGTTTAAAGATAGCCAAATCTCCCACATGTTTATTACTGTTTCAATCATATTAATGCGTATTTCAGTTAAGGGGATACGCTGGCAGCCAACAGCCAGTAACTCAGCCACTTGGAATTTGACTTGAAGCATTGGGATTGTCATCAAGTTACACTTGTCATTGTCTCTTGGCATTGGGATCTCCTCCCATTTCTCTATTTATATGAGCCTTGGGCTCTTATTGTAAGAATCATAGAACGAGCTGTTGGGCTGGCGGAGACTCTGCCGGATTTTGTACTTACCTTTCATATAAACAAATAAAAGTCTTTGGGGTTACTGGCTTCTTTTGTGGCGCATGCTTTGGTTGATGAGATATACCTGTGTCATTTGATATTCATTTGATTTCATATTTGCTATCTAGTTTTTTTTTTTTTTTGTGCATTTGCCTGAGGGCATTATTGTCTAGGGAGGAGAGATTTGCAGCTATCTCACATCTCCTTTGGGCTTGGTATATTTTGTACACTTGTTGTAGCTTGTCATTCTCGGTTGAATGACAAGCTCAACTTGGTCTCTATATGCCAAGTTTCTTTTGCACTAACAATTGGTTTGCAAGCATTTTTGTGTTTTCAAGGGATAGGTTGCCAGCTCTATTGGAGTGTGAGGACTTCTTCGGTTGGAATAGTCACCTCCAAGGATATCAAAGGTCCCACAAGTTGTTCAAGCTAGCAATTTCATAAGACATCAAAAGATTTACTCAAGAGGGGGTTTCCTGAGCCCTTCGCTTATTTTCTATCTTGAAAAATCATCGCATATTTTCTTCTTTCATTTGAAAGCATTTGACTTCGTTCTAAGCAAATAAAAAATACAATAAAATTTTTTTCATTTATTAAAGAGCAATGCTTTGAAGGCACTGGTCGTTTATGTGTTTCATGCTTATCTTATGGTTAATGGCTGTTGCTTATATCATGTTTTGCTTATAGATCTTAGACAAATAATCTATTTAACTCTAACAATTCTCCTAGAAACTCGCATCTTTGTTTTGCATGCTTAACTTTTCATTAAGGACCACCCCCCTTAGCTAACCTAGGAGATAGCTAAAACGGAGAGAGTTGGGATTAGTGTGACAGCCCCTTCTCTGAATCCCCTGCCACCAACCACACCTTGTGGGGTTGAAGGCTTTTCTCACTGACTTGTAGGTAGGTGCAGGCGGCAGGGTCAACACTTCCCTCACCCTTCGTTCCCCTATCATCACGATCTTGTGGCATCTACAAAGCATGATATTATAAACAATGATTGTGATAGGGAATTTTCGAGAGTGATCTTTCATTCTACCATTGTGTACTTAGAGGGTGTTGTCGCACAGATCGTCACGACAACGCTCAGATCAGGGGCTGTCACTTTGATCCCTGATCTCTCCGTTTAAGCCTATCTCCCGCGGCTAAGGGGGGTAGACCCTATAGAAAAGTGGATGACCAACTGTGAACCAGTTGGTTTGGGAGACACGAAAGGACAAAAGCACTTAATAGATTTTATTGAGTTAACAGACCAGTGCCTTATGAGTTTGATGCTTAAAAGATTACTTACTAGATGTTATCGAAATATAAACCATGTATAGCAATCATTTATCATCAAATAACTTGGACAATGCAAGATATCCAGTAAAACCACAACGTTCTTATAATGATTTAGCGATTCCAGCGATTAAAAATTTCGAAAGATAAATGCTTTAAACAACCACGCAACTTCAAAAGATAACCAGGGATCATATTCATACATCTAAATGATCATGAAAAATAATAAACATTAACCCCACATCCAAATTTAGCCTCAGTAACAGATTCCCGGCAAAATAATCTTCAAAAAATACTTTTATATTTTTCAAATAATACGAAATTTAAAATCTAAACTTAAGATTAAAATCTAATTAAAGTCCCAAACCTAAAATCTAAACAAAAGAAACCCCTTTTTGCCTTTTTATAATTTTAAAACAAAACATGAAAATTAAAAAATCTAATCTAAAAAAGGATCCTTTCATATTTTTTATGAACTTTATTTTTATTTTTATTTTTATTAAATTAAAAATAAAACTTAAATAAAACCTAAACCCGAATCTTAAAGCCAAAGTCCTAAACTTTTTGAAACTCTTTATGATTTTTTTTTTATATTTCAATTAAAATCAAAACTAAAACGAAAACAGTGTAACGCATCAAACAAAGCCTAAATAGCATTTCAAAAAAAAAAAAAAACTAAAATTGAAATCATAATAAGATAATTGACCTCTTGAAAATTTACCAGCGTTTACAAAAGACTTACCTGATGCCCGCGCGGAACAACTTAACACTCATCCCACAGAAATTTGCTCACGCCAAACACGTGAAGCACCTGGTCCGTGTGGAACGTCCGAACCCTGATGGCGGAGGAGAGTTTCAACGGGTTTGCGCAGGTTGGCGGCAGAAGAGAACGATGCAGTGAGAGGATTTCGACTTGGAGCTTGCCAACAGCGTGAGAGGGTGCAGGTTGAGAGAGCGACGGAATTGTGGATGCGACTGAGGTAGAAACAAGAGCCGCTTGCAGGCCCACGGTAGCTTTGGTGGCAGCAGCGAAGATCAGATGCGTAGGAAGAAAAGCCTCACGCAAGTAATCTCCATGTGCTGAGAGCAGAAACGCGGGCAAAGTCAGGTGCTGACCCAAAAATCAAATTTTGTTGGGTTAATATGACTGAAGGGTTGAACGTGGGGACCAATCTGCGTTGAAGAATGGAGCTGGGCAATGGCGTGGAGAGGAGTATTGCAAACAGTGGGAGATTTAAGCAGCGTTGAGAGCCTTATAAATGAAAAATGTAGTTCCAATGAAAGCTGTGCAGTGTTTAGATGAGTTGCAGGTTGATTGATGAGGAGCAGGTAGGGTTTGATAGAGCTATGTTGCTGAGACCAGGTTGAGTTGGAGTTTGATGGGAGCACATAGAATTTAACTTCATGTAAATAATGGAACCCCAAATTTGAAAAACAACTGATATCTGAAACCTCTTGGACAGCAAGATAGTAAACCCTGCAAAACTCAATTTTCCTCTAGAATTTTATCTCAAACCTGCAAATGGAAAACAAAATTCCGGAAAGTATATGCAAAATTTAAAATGAAACTGAAAAAACCTAAACCCAGCGAAAAATTTACAGTATTTACAAACTGAAAGCTCTTAAGCAGCCAGATTTGTCAGTTATCACCAGATATATTTTCAGAATTTAATTTTAATGTAAAACGCTTCAGAAAACCCTGCATGCGTTCATAAAAAAAAAAAAATTCGAATGATAAGCCCGGGATCAAAAACTGGTTGGGCTCTTTCAGAAAACACAATCCGGGAGTTGGCTGGTTCAGCAGAGAACTTCCCCTAACGCCCGGTAATCTGGAAAAGGGATTTTTTGCACAGCTTAAAATCAAACATTAACATAGAGGGAGAAAACAATAGTGAAACCCCGATCAAATGGAGATACCTGCCACTATATTTCATAATCTAAACTATCATTCAAACCCCAAAGATCAGACAAGATACCTGTGCCTAGATCAATCTTCATTAAGCTATCATTACTGGCTGAAAATAAAATTATGCAAAAATAAAACAATCTTACAGCATTTTCAGAAGAGTAACACCAGCAAGATTTTTAACCCCAAATTCTTTCTTTATTGCACAAAAATGAGTACAAGAGAGCTTTCTTTAGCACCAGACTCTCAGATCTAATCTGATCTCAAATGACCCCTAGCACCCTATTTAAAGGAGAAGATCCCAATGGGTAGTTCGAGTGATCCATGTCAAACTAATCTCGACCGTCGATGAGGATCAAGACATCTCTTAATCTCATCCGTCGAATCTTTAAATGCATTTAAAAAATTGAAATTCTCAAAATATTATTATTTTATTATTTTTTTAAGTTTTTTTTTTAATTTATTTATATTTATATTTAATTTATTATTATTATTAATTTTTTTTTTAATTTATTATTTTATTATGGATCCTCAAACTCAGCCTTTGGAAAAATTTCCCTAGGACCTAGGACTTAAGACCCATGAGGGGATTAAAACATTTCCTAATTCTCAGGACACCTTACATCATGACCTTTACAATTTTACATCTCAAGGGGGAAAAGCCCTTTGACATAAACCCTCATAGACCACCCAGTTCTGCGACCAAACATAATCTAGCAGATCAACACACTAGGATTCTCCTAAGACTCTAATGACAAAATTCATTCCGGCTTTGGGGTCAGGTTGAAGGAAAACTCTGCCGATCATGGATCGGTGAGACGAAAAACCTTCCGGAACGTAGATTATCACTAGAAAATTAGGTTCACCTAGGCAATTTACATACATGACTCAACTCTGCTAAAATTATTTACAATTCAACATGCAGACTGGGTTTACAACATAATATGATCAAGTCGACGATGACTATCGAATGGCACGGACATGTCGATCAAGCGCTATCCCTTTTGCGAAGAAAAGGGGGTGTACTGCAGTGGTCAACAGAGGGAAAGCCTTGCACTTCTAGATTGGTTTATTTTCCTTCTCCTAGGGCTTCCTTTTACCTCGAATGGAGATCATATTTTCCCACCTCGCACCTGCTTCATCCTCCTTAAAAATGTTTTTGCATTCGCTTCAGGATTTTCCATGAGTAATCATACTGATAGACATATGTATATTGATATGATGATATGTTGGTTGCACTAGCTTTATGATTACACTTAGCATTAGCATTATTATATGCATGTTAGGGTAGGATGCATCACACGCTGATTTTTGCATTAGAACTAACATCATATGACATTTCTCATGGTATATTAGATGCATTTAGATTAAATTTTCATTATCTTTACTTTCCAGTTGATTTTATGGCCTAACAATAAGCATGGGAGATCATAAGATACCACAAAAACATGTTGCCCCATGTACTTGGTCTTTGAGATGTGCAGGTAATAGGTCTACGGTAACCAAAAAATTGTTGATGTTCTCATGACCTCCTATTCGAGTAGCTTCACCCGCTTGTCCAAGAGCTCATTTCCATTTGGAGCGAGATGTTACCCACCATTTTGTGAGTGATATCGTTATGAGAAAATTTTTCTCCATCCTCAACAGGCAACCAACAATGCCTTGCAGCCACCAACTAGCTCATTGTGCCATTTCTCCGCCACTTGAGCTAGCCATGTGGTCTCTCACCCATCTGTCATGGTCGTATGTTTGAAGGTGGGCCTCTAAAACCAAAAGGTAGGCATTGTCATTTGGTGATTGAGTATTCTAGTTTGCTTATCATGGAAACTCTTGGCATGGATTAATGGGGGATTTGGCGGAAAGAGTGGACTAGGTCTATGCTCTTGTTCCCTAGGTCTCTTTTGGATGTTAATCGTAGATCCTAGTCCCATGGGATCTCTTTTACTGACCTTTTGGCTTTAGGGATGATGCTACATGGAAAACCTCGATTTTGGTTGCGTGGTCCCGCTCTCCATGTTGATTTTTGGTAGCATCGGATGTGCTCTAAGTCTCAAATTTTGCAGGAAGGCTTGGGCGCATGTATTTCAAAGAATCCAAAAAGCATTTTCGGAAATTCCACCCAGAGACTGTTTTATTAAAATAATTAATTATTTTTAATGGGACCCTAAGTTTAAACTTAGGAAATTAAAATAATTAATGGGTATTAATCTAATTGTGGGTGTAACTTCTAGAAGAAGACGAGGATCAAGCAAAAATCATCTTAGGCATTGATTAGCTTCTAATTTGAGCCCTTGAATATCAAAGAGGATATTATTTAAGGAGGCTTGAGGGTCATTTGGAAGACACAGAGAGAATTGATCAGTCAGATCGAATTGTTGAAGCTAGAGGCAGCACAGTTATTTTGTAGTGATCATGTAGAGAGGGGCAAAGAGAGTTTTCGCTAGAGGATCTTCTCTGGAGCCAAGAATAATCAGTAGAGAGACACATAAAGGAGGCAACGCAGTTGGCAAAGAGGGTGACGCAGAGCTAGGAAGGGCTTACGCAGGACCCACACAGAGCAGCGCAGAAGCCTTTGACGCAGAAGCCTGAATTTGTTGAGGAGGTTGACGTTTTGAGCCAGGAAGGCTGGAATCAACTCTTGAGAGCAAATCAATTCCCAGCAGAGGTCACACAGTGCCTTAGAGGTTGACGCAAGCCCATGCAGGGGCAGCACAAAAGTAGTCGGGGAATTCGTTGGTTCCACTGCTAGATTAGTCAGGACTTGCAGTGTAGAGTGAGATAATATCACTAATTTCTTCTGCCGAGTGATATTATTTGTACCAGATTTCCAGCAAGACATCCAGAGGTTGTATT
Organism: Pinus taeda; assembly: GCA_000404065.3. Lineage (NCBI taxonomy): Eukaryota > Viridiplantae > Streptophyta > Pinopsida > Pinales > Pinaceae > Pinus > Pinus taeda. Next base: position 53,338 of record APFE031523802.1, on the reverse strand, counting down.
CAGAAATAACTTCTACTTAATATTAAAAACCCTCAGATCTGTTGCACCGGTTTTCTCGCATTGGGTTTTTCTGGGACATTTGTCCAAAAATAATTGTGTCATTTGTGTTGTATCTTTTCTCTTGTTTAGTTTCTTGTTTTGACATATTATTTTAAATGGTGTAGGCTGTAGTGTATTTATTTCGATGTTTGTCATAGGAAACTGCAAATAACTTGTTCATGTAAATCGAACAAGTAGGAGAAATATCATTGTTGTAGTAGGGATTTTAGTTTAAGGAATTTTCACATGGTATTAGAGTAGTGCAGGCGAGACAAGAAGAACAAAGCCAGAGAACCTGGCGTTGAGCATAAAAGGAGATCGAAATAGCTGCAGTAGGCAGTGGTTCAAACCCCAAAGGGTTTGTACAGTCCAAGCCAGGAGGGCTGAAGTTTCGAGGACAGTCTCTCCTTGAGTGAGTCAACGGAGAGGAAGGGCTTCCAGATTGAAATCTTGTTGTGGCCGAGGGAGCAACGCTGATCCTCAGCGTGAGGAAGAGCTGGTGGGACGCCATTTTTCGGTAGGTAGATTGTTGGGCTGAAAGACATCAGAAGAAAGAAGAGAAGCACTGTGAGGGAATTTTTCCTTAGTAGACTTCCCGCCAAGAAGTTCGTTTTCTTATTGCAGCAATAGTAAGAAGCAGAGAGTAGTTCGACATTATTGTGGCAGAGATGGCAACTAGTGGCTGAGAGATTAGGACAGGTTGGATGGGGCATCCAACTACGTCATCTGGAAGGCAAGGATGCCATTTCTTCTAGATGAGCATTCTCTCAAGATCTATTGGTGAGCACCAGTATTGCAGCAATAATGTTGCAACTCCTGGGCTGCCTACTTTACTCTTATCAACCTAGTAGTTCATAACAAACTTGGAAGTGATGGTGCAGTATGCCCAAGTACTAGTTCTATGCACAAGTACTAGTTCTTACTGTAGGTTGTCACTTGGTTAGCTAGCGCAAGATCACTAGGAGCTCAAGCCAACTTCTATGGATTCAGAAAAAACTCTATTTGTGATGAAAGAGAGGAAAGCTTACCCTAGAGAGGCTACTCTAATTGTAGAAAGGAAAAAGACTGAAATGGAAAGTAAACCTAGCAAATCCTACTTAACCAACTAATCCTACTTTTGTAGAAAGCATTATGAAAACCATAAAATGAATGCCATTATATACTCAAGGAAATAAACAACATCTACTCAAGCTATTTCTAGAAGTGAATGAGCAAAAAACATCTTTTTGGATTTTTATATATCTTTATGTGAAATTGACATGCATGTATTTTATTGTGTGTGAAGGTGGAAGTGAATAGGTGGTGCTGAAGGGCGATTTTGGGGTTTGAGGAGATGTAGGATGGTGTGGATGGCTCCTAGGAGGTCTTGGGTGGCCTTTTGAAGGCTTTTCCCACACTCGGCTTTCAAAAGAAAGCCTAGAGGAAAATCTACAGGAGGTCTGTAGGAGGATGACGAGAGCAGTTTTGAAGGTTTTGAAGTTGTGAAAGTGGGTTGAAAGGGTAGATGAAGGTTGGGATGATGTGTTAGGGCGCCTAGGGTCCACCAGGGATTACTAGGAGAGGGAAAGATGATTGGATTTGCTCAAGGAGAGAGAGGAAAGTCTATGGAAAATGCAGAAAACAAAGGCAGAATTGAGGGGAGACTTGGGCAACCTGTAGGGCATGGATCGGATGGAGGATGTAATGGCTGATAGGTTGGCCTGCTGCTAGAGGATATCTGTTGCATAAACAACTGACAGTCAACCAATGAGATTAAGCAAGCAAGGAAATAAGTGCATCTAAAAAATAAGAATTTTGCATCAAGCTAATCTAAATTATGAGCTATGGAAAGAAATGTTGAAAAATGCTACAAGGAGAGAAAGCATGGAAGAAGACTTATTGCAAACACAAAAATGAGCATGATGAAGAAGTTCTGAAGCAAAGCATTAACCTTCTAACAAACTGCAAACACTAGAAATCCTATGGAGAAGGAAAATCTGTGTTTTTGGGGCAGCAAGAGGGTCTTTTCCTCAATTCATGGTCCCGAAGGGAGGAAAAGAGGCCAAGGCACTGTTGCTAGCCTTTTGAATCTTCTTCCTATCACTATTTAACCTGCTATGGGAAACACAAATGGAAACAACCTTCTAAATCACCAAAAGCAACCTATTCTTAACCAAGAAAGAAATTCCTCTAACAACAACTAATCCATAAACTGAAACAAAGCATATAAATACAAACAAGAGGAGCTTGGCTGCTTGGATTGGGCCCTAACCCAAGAGCTTCATCCCTCTGAGGTAACTCAGTGCTAGCACAAGAAATATCTCATCTTCATTATCAAAATAGTAATAGGATTACATGAAACTGTCACCAAAAGTAAGCTCAAAGTTGAGCAGAGTTTTACAATAGTAATACTGGAACAAAAATTCAACAAAAATTCGACCCTAGTGAGGCCCTAGGCCTTTCTACTTATACAAATGAAGCTCCCAACAACTTCCTCAAAATCAGGGAGGCTTGGCTCCCAAAACTCGAGATAAACATCAATTATCCTCCACTTGCTTGGCTGCCTGTACTCCAAGCTGAATGAAGGGGAATTCGAAGTGGGGAGTAATAAATAAGGGGGATCCCCTCTTATAATTCCTCTCCTTTGTCCACTTCAAGTTATTGCTGCCATTTGTCCACTATATTCTTGATTTTGACCATAAAAATCATCAATAATCTGCATTAAACACATATTAGACCTCATGGCATCATAACTAACTCAACTCACTCTATAAGCATAAATATAATCAGAAAATCATGTAATAAGCTAAGAGAATGGTTGATTTGACTAGGTTAGGAGGTAGAATGAGTCCATATAATTACCCATTTATGGGGCTCATCACCTATGTCGACAGCGTGGTGGTTGTGCCTGTAGATCCAGATCCGCTGAAGAAGTATCGAGCAAAAATGGTGAAGGCCAAGAGGATGATCCTTGATGGAGTAAAGGATCACGTGGGTTGTCACGTCGCTAGCAGAGGGACTGCTAAGGATATGTGGAATGCCTTGGCAACGCTGTATCAAGGATCTTCCGAGCAGCGGAATATGTACTTAGAATAGAAATTGAGATCTGCACAGATGCAGAAGGGGGAGTGCATAGATCCGTTCCTCACGAAGCTTCAGGAGACCTGGGACGAGTTAGCAGCTGTGGGGTCTACATCTCAAGGGTCCGAGTTGGTAAGACTAGTCCTAAATTTTGTTTCTGAAGATTGGCAAGTATTTTTCTAGAGTATCCTAGGCAGGGCGACTTTGCCAAATTGGGATGAGATTTGGGCAACTTATAAGCAAGAAGAGCTGGGGAGAGATTCTAGTCAAGTGTAAGCTGTACAGAAGTAGCAACAATGGGTCGAAGCCAAAAGAGGAGGAGGAGAATGCAACCCTTGCATCCAAGGGGCAACAGGAACAATGGAGGCTAAAGTAGGACGTCTCGAAGATTAAATGCTTCAGGTGTGGTGAAATGGGTCACTACGCAACACAGTGTCCTCTCAGGAATAAGGACAAGGATGACAACGACAATCTGAAGGTTACACCCGCAAAGATCAAGGAGGAGGATTTTTCCATGAAAGCCAAGATACCTCGAGGAGGGAGGTGGGCTGATTTGGAGTTGTAGTTTGAAAGAGCTACAGATGGGCAGGATCCTTGAGGAGCCCACCTCTCAGATCAATTTCTTGCTACGAGAGCCCAGATCAGAAGTAGCAGGTCGGACTAGTGTTAGTTGGTGCAGAGGAGTGTTGGAGCAACAGATGTAGTGGCTAGAACGCCAAGTCTGAGTAGCATAGTACAGAGTTGTAGCAGTGTAGGGAGGCACAATGCAGTAGCAGCAACAGTGCAATGGCTTAAGAGGGATAGAGTGGGACTAGCAATAGTTAGATATTCAGCATCGAGATGCATCTATGCTGAATACTAGTTCAGTAATTTGAGATGATTTTCCATTGCTGATGCAGTAGCAACAACTATTTTGCAGTGCAGGGGTAGTTGGCATTGGCAGTGCCAGCGGCAGCACGGGTGCAAAAATTCAAAGGGAGATGTAGTACGGATGTAGTGTTGATAGTGGCGGTGTCAGTAGCAGTACAGTTGCAGCAACAACGCAGTAGTTGGTGGACAACATGTCAGACATTAGTAGCGTAGAGGACAATGTTATGAAGTCAGGGTGATGCTTCAGTGGGAGGCATTATTAGAGCACATTCCTCGGTAACAGGGATTGTTGATTTTTGGTAGCATTGGATGTGCTTTAATTCTCAAATTTTGCAGGGAGGCTTGGGCACATGTATTCCAAAGAACCTAGAAAGCATTTTGGGAAATTCTCTGTGGAGACAATTTTATTAAAATAATTAATTATTTTTAATGGGACCCTAAGTCTAATCTTAGGAAATTAAAATAATTAATGGGTGTTAATCTAACTATGGGTGTAACTTTAGAAGAAGATGAGGAACAAGCAGAAATCATCTTAGCCATTGATTAACTTCTAATCTAGGTCGTTGAATGTCAACAAGGAGATTAATTAAGGAGGCTTGAGGGTCATTTGGAAGACACATAGAGAGTTGATCAGTCAGATCTAATTGCTGAAGCTAGAGTTAGCGCAGTGATTTTGTAGTGATCACGTAGAGAAGGGAAGAGAGATTTTTGGTTGGAGGATCTTCTACGGAGCCAAGAATACTCAGCAGAGAGGTAGAGAGACACACAGAGGAGGTAGCGAGTTGGCAGAGAGGGTGACGCAGAGCCAAGAAGGGCTCACACAGGACCCACATAGAGCAACGTATAAGCCTTCCACGCAGAAGTTTGAATTTGCTCAGGAGGCTGATGTTCTGCACCAGGAGAGCTGGAATCAACTCCTGAAAGCAAATCAATTCCTAACAAAGGTGATGCAGTGCCTTAGAGGCTGACATAGGCCCACACAGGGGCAACACAGAAGTAGCCGGGGAACTCGTTGGTTCAACTGTTGGATCAGCGGAGACTTACAGTGTTGAGTGAGGTAATATCACTAATTTCTTATGCCGAGTGATATTCTCTATATTGGATTGCCAACAAGGCATCCAGAAGTTGTATTCAGAAATAACTTCTGCTTAATAATAAAAATCCTTAGATGTGTTGCACTGGTTTTCTCGCATTGGGTTTTTCTGGGGACATTTGCCCAAAAATAATTGTCATTTGTGTTGTATCTTTTCTCTTGTTTAGTTTCTTGTTTTGGCATATTATTTTAAATGGTATAGGTTGTAGTGTATGTATTTTGATGTTTGTTGTAGGAAACTGCAAATAACTTGTTCATGTAAGTCTAACAAGTAGGAGAAATATCATCAGTTACTGCAGTAGTGATTCCGGTTTAAGGAATTTTCACACCCTGATCCACATATATCACCCCCTTTCTGCTCATTATAATCCCATTCATCACTCTTCCCACCTGGGTCCACATTCCTCCACTGGGTCCACAGAGGGTCAACCACCTCCTCCCCTTAGCCCACACCTTGGGTTAGGCCTGGAACGATGCCTGGTGGTTGATGCAAAAGAAAAGAAAAGAAAAAGTATAATTGGCCACATTCAACATGAAATTGTACCACAAAAATGCACAACATGGTCGGGACAAACACATTAAGCACGTGGGAAAATTCCAATACATGAGCTCTTCCCCCTCGCATAGCCATCACCTTGGTTCCTATAGGCCCTAGATGAGCCTCCTCTATCATTCAGGGACCCATGATTGTCCCAACCCCGGTGGGCGATGAACTACCCCACTTTAAAAGTGGTATCCACTACTATACTTCCCTTGAGCCCCAAGAAGTTAACTAAGGAAAAATCATAAAAGGCAAAAGGCATATGAATAAGAGTGGAAAAATCAAGGCCAAGTTAACTCATGTACCACAATTTCTCCCTCCTACATATCATTCACCCAAGCATGGGCTTTCCTTTCATTATCTACCCTTGTACCATGGCATGTGACCCAGGTTTTCCCCTTCATCCCCTACTATGTTCCATCACTTTAGCACATGCCACCACCATTTGAAGGATGTATCATGGATATACCACCCCCTTTAGAAGCAGAAACCACCTAATAGGGTGCTTTGTTAACCCCCTTTTGAGCTTGAGGACATTTGCACATGCCGAAGCCCACTATGGAAGGGCATGCCATTATTAAGTGCCCACCTTTTTCCATGGTTTGTAAACTCTTTTACTTGATTTATTTAATGACTTGGTGTACTGGACGGCAATGCGATGCATTGGATCTTACACAGGATTACATGTGGTCCCCGTTTTGGGTTTGGTCTCCCTATATGGGGTCCTAACCCTCCATAGGGCTACATTGGCACATGTAGGGTGTGTGTAGAGAGCCATGGGCCTCCAAAACAACATATAGCATTCCATGGATCCTCAGAGTCATTCAGAGATTGCTTGTGGTTCACCTATTGGACAAAGAAGATGCACTTGGTTCACCATGCCCATCCGGTGCCATAATTGCACCATACACTTGGAAGATGCTTCAAAATCTATATGATGATGTGACATCGCTTATATGATCATCCTAGCCCTTGCAAATGGCCAACATGCATCTTTGATCTGTTTGGAGACGCATGAGGACGATTGTGTGCCCCCACATCCATTTGGGAGCACCACAGGTTTATTATTTGGAGAAAATGGGGCCAACCCTCTTTCACTACTTTTGGAGTCCTATTTCACATTATGGCACCTATGGACTTCAATTGGCCTCCTCTAAGGCCCAACGACACATGTTATTGATCATTCGACCCTCTTGAGAGGCATACTCCTTTGTTATTGAGCTAGTATGGTGGGCTTGTCACCAAAAGTGCTTGTTATTTGCACATTATTTTATTCTAGGGGATAAATTAGACAAAATAAGATAAATCGAATTCATTAGACATTGTATAAATAGACCATGAGTTGATTCATTCTCTCATCATCACTTGGATTGATCATTTTCTCTTAAGAGATTTTCGCTATTCGTTTTGGAGGACGAAATTGGATGTATGGATGAATTTTGATGTTTGGATAACTTCATTTTTGTCTTGGAGCTTTTATATTGGCATATGACGATGATTGGATATACTTGTTCTGACATGTAAGTGCTCGTTTAATGCTATTTTGTCATTCTTTTGTATGTCACACAAATGATGTTGGGATCTTTGCTATACTAGGCTGAAATTTTTCTACTTTTCATTGGTGAAAGGGTATAAAGTTGTCTTTTATTAGTGTTGCATCATGTTATTGGCCATGTTTGAATAAGCGAATGTTCTTAAAGATATTTCATTGAAATTTATCTTGATAAATCATCACATATTGCATATTGAAGAATAAAGAGTGAAAATTTGGAAGACCCAAATTTCTACTGTAGCAATTGATTAAGTTTCTTCTATTTGTCAAATCATTGAACAAATTATTTACTGTGTTCTACGGTAAATATGGAAACCAATACATTGCAGCCTCCACTAATTAATTTATATGTGGTAAAAAAAACTGAGCAAGAAAGAAATAACACACACAAATGACAATGTTGTTTTTGAACCAATGTCCTTGGAAAAACCCAATGTGGGAAAACTGGTGCAGTAGATGAGGGTTTGTATTATTAAGCATTAATTTTTGAATACAACGTTTGGATGCCTTGGTGGCTATCCAATACAAAGAATCTGAATGACAGAGAGATGAGTGAGATATAGCTCACACTATCACTGGCAATCCTGTACTGATCCAACCATTGAATGGCTAGCCCCTCGCTGCCTGTGCCCAGTTTCTTCTCAATCACTCCACTGCTCTGTGTCACAGCTTTTGGGGACTGCGTCACTCCTTTGGCTGATTGATTTGCCTTTGGAACTTTGACTTTCTGCCCTCTCGGTCTCACACCCCGGCTTCTGGCTCTAGAACTCGATTCTCCAGCAAATTTCAAATCTCCTCTCAAGCTCTGTGCTGCCTCCACGTGGCCCGATGCTACCCACCATGGCTCTGCGCTGCCTCCTCTAGATCTCTCTCTACCTTCTCTGCAACGTATCCCTGGATAAGGAAATTCTCCAACTGGAAACTATCTCTGCCCTTCACTACAAGAAATCCCCTCGATCACTTCTCCAACAACTGTTGTGCTTCTCTCTTCAGAAATCGATCTCTTGATCTCTTACTCGATGTGATTTCCAAATGCCCATCAAGCCTCCTCTTATAATCTTCTCGTTGAGAACCAACAGTCCATATTAGATTCTAATCAATGGCTTAGATCATTTTGTCTTGATCCTCGTCTTCTTCTAGAAGTTTCACCCTCAGTTTAATTAATACCTTTTAATTATTTTAATTCCCTAAGTTTAGACTTAGGTTTCCATTAAAAATAATTAATTATTTTAATAAAACCCTCTCCGGGTTGAATTTCTTAAAACGATTTCTGAGTATTTTGGAATACATGTGTCCAAGCCTCCCTACAAAATTTGAGGCTTAGATCACATTTGATGCTACCATAAATCAACATAAAGACCTTGAAGCAATTTTCCTCATGCCTCAATTGTCATGCGAAATCGTTCTATAGGCCTCCTTGACTGAATGAAACCATCCTAATCATTGGAATTTTCTTGAATCCATGTCTCCCAAAGGAATAGGCACTGGTCTTCCATAGGTGATCACCTTAAAGCATATTTTTCTCAACTCCCTTTCTTTCTAGGCCTAACCTCCATAGGTCATATAGGGCATCACATATCTCACAATCTAGCCATCCAAATACAACGATGTTTGGTCCACAACTACGCTGGAGTTTTCTCTAAAGGCCCTCTAAATTTGAAGCAAATCCGATTGTGGGATCTCGAGATATTGCAAGCCTAAGCTCGAGGACCGTTTCTTGCCCTAGGTTTCCCTTGTTTGGTGTCCTCATTGGGATTATTGCATTATATTCAAAGAAAATTTCTCCTTTAATCCCTTTCAACCCCCTCAATTAGGTCAAGCATGTTGATTAATTCCATCCCCTTGAACTAATTCTAGGTCCACTTGGCGTCGTGTCGTCCCATAACATTTTAAAGATCAATCCCCAAAAACCACTTGGAGTCCAATTTTCCACAACGATTTTAGGAGCTAGGAATTTCCTTGACAAGTCATATACTCAAGCCCTAGCCCTTGGAATTCCCCTAAGCCCTTCTTAGAGAGCCTTTCATCTTGCTTTCCAAGCAAGTAAGGCATACATTTAAGCCTCTCTTGTGAATAGGCTTCTAGGATCACCTTTCACATTGCCATTGATCCATTCCACTTTGTGATCCTCATGATGCGAAAATGGAGATACGAACTAATTTTCAATTTGTGCGGAGTGATGAGGAGCCTTGAAAGATACAATGCTATTCTGATCAGGACTGGAACTAGTCTCAAGGCTACAAGAACTTGACATAACCATCAGCCTGGGCTGAAGTGCCCCAACAACTTGCAGAAGTTCCAAAACATCAGAAGGTAGATCATAAAAAAAATGGTGGCTTAGAAAGATTAATAATGGAAAAATCAGAGTCGTGACCAGTTGAATCAATTAAAAGATCACGATAGCCATGATCAGAAAGTTCAAGATCGAAAACAGAGGCATCCTCATGATTTGATGAATCGTAAAGAGGGGAAGATTGAAAACAAGAAATTTAACCCTCTGATTCTTCACGATGATCAGATGATGGATTCGAGAGATCAAGAAGAGAAGAATTTTCCTCTTCATATTCGGATACAAAACTGATATTCCACGAGTTCTGAGTGTGATAAGAAATAACATCATCAGAAACTGATTCTTTGGAAGATTCAATAGGAATGAGGGAGTCGTGGAATACGATAGGATAATGAGGGAGAGGTGCAGAAGGAGAAAAATCAACCTACATCGCAGATTCTTGTTAAAAAATAGACTCCCACACATAGTCATCGTAAATGATATCACAGGTTTGTTGCTCAACACTAACTCCATCTTGAACTTGATCCTCATGAACATCAACATAAAAAATCAAAACGGGTGAACCAAACAAATCACAATTAGGAGGACCAAATGAATCAATGAACGGAGGGCGAGGAGATAGAATGTCATCACAAACATCAAATTCACAATCCAAACTTGTGCTGAAATCCTGAATACATGGGGTGGGAGAAGATGGAGGTAATTCAACAGATGAACTCTCAAGTTCTCCCACCTCAACTTGCGGAAATGGAGTTGTTTGATGAGGAGAAGATGAAGAGTCACCTAGAACAACAACTTCATTTGTCGTAGATTTAGCTGCATAACCGAGGTATGTCGGGAGGCTTTCGAAGACTCATATTCATGTGGATTCATCAAAATATGAACAAGATATTCGAATTTCTCTTTCATCAAATTCCAATCAGTATCATCTTCAGAAATTTCAAAACAAGAATGAATGAAAGAAACGATCGTGAAAACGATTAAGAGATTCATCAGGTGCTTTTCGCAATCGCACGATTTTCTTGAGAACAAAGTTATAATCATACATGTCAAAGGCGCGGTAAAGCTCCTTAACTGTTGATTTGGGGTAGCATCGGATGTGCTCTAGCCACAAAAATTGGTGGAGAGGTTGGGGCACATGAGATCTCCAGTACCCAAAAAGGGTTTGGGCAGATTCTAAACAGTTTAGGAGATATTAAAATAATTAATATTTTTAATGGAGTCCCTAAGTTTAAACTTAGGGAAAATAAAATATTAATGTGTATTAATATGAAATTGTGTTAAAATGGTCCAAAAGCCATGGATCAAGCCAGATCTAGTCTTAGCCGTTGATTAGGGAATTAATCTCGGTCATTGATTTGTCAACGAGAAAAGTATAAGAGGAGGCTTGAGGGTCACTTCGAGAACACACTGAGGGAGACCAGTTAGTTCAATTTCTGGAGTGGGGTTAGCTAAGAAATTGAACCATTGGTCTGGAGAGCAATCAGGTGGTAGCAAGTACGTAACAGAGAGATGAGAGATCAGTGCAGAGGCAGAAGAGGTAGACGTAGGGGCCAGAGGAAGCCACGCAGAGGTAGCATAGACTGTGCAGAGCTAGCAAGGACTGCGTCATCCACGCAGACGTTGCAGGAGTGACGCAAAAGGCCAGAGAGGCCGCACAGAGCCTTAGTAGGCTGACGCAGAGGTCAATAGGGCCTATGCTAGGTTTAGTAGAAGTGTTGGAGAATTTGTCTATTTGTGGGTAAGCCAGTTTGGCACCCTGTTGTATTAGAAAATTGTTGAATAATAAAATCCTCCCTTACTACACTGGTTTTCCCACATTGGGTTTTTCCAGGGACATTAGTCCAAAATAACTGTGTCAATGTGTTGATTCTTGTGCATTTTTTTGTTTCTATATTATGGTGTGATATCTGCAACAGTATTCATTTTAATGTTTGTTGAAGTAATTTCATGAATAACTTATGGTGAAATAAGTAGGAAAAGTAAATCAGTTGCTGTAGCGATAGAATTTTCACATGGTATCAAAGCAAGTAATCAGAGACAGAAAGGGAAAATCAGTTATGGGTCGAGACCACGATGCAGAGGCGTCTACCTCAGGGGACTAACGCAGATTTTCAGAAGATCGCACAAGAGGAAGAGATTTCGATTTCTCTATGTTGGCTTCTAGGTTGGAAGAAGAAGTGGCATGTATGACTAGTGTTGCATCATCAGAAGTATGGTATATTGGTAGTGGAACCTCGTGGCATATGACAGGAATCAAGGAGTATTTCTCAGAATATCGAGAAGAGAAGATGAACTTTTAGATCACCATGGGGAATAAAGCAAAGTGTACTCCAGTAGGAAAAGGTACCATAGTTTTTTAGGTAGAATTGGGACAACGGTTCCGTGCCACAAATGTTCTGCATGTATCGGGATTTGGGATGAACTTACTTTCCATGTCACAACTACAAGGCAAGGACTATGATGCTACTTCATCAAGAAAAAGGTATACGTCAAACACCCGAGCTGGAAAAAAAAAGTGTAGATCGGGATCAAAAGTAATCGGTTGTATATATTACAACTAGAATCTCCAATGGCAGTAATAGGTAGTTATGGGGACAAGGACCTGAACGAACTATGGCACAGAAGGATGGGTCACTTGCACCATGGAGTTTTGAGAATTCTCAGGAGCACTGTAACAGGAGTTTCGAATCTGTGTATGGAACGAGATGATATATGCAGGGGATGCGCTATAGGAAAGTATGCCAAGGCGACATTTCCTAGGAGCAACCATAGGGCCAATAGTGTACTAGGAATGATACACTCAGATATTTGCGGACCTATGTCCGTCAAAGCTCTCAGTGGTGCCGAGTATTTCCATACCTTCATTGATGACCACTCACGGAAAACTTGGATCTATTTTCTGAAAACCAAGGATAAGGTTTTCTGTCGATTCAAGGAGTTCAAGGCTCTAGTGGAGAATCTGATTAGTAAGAAAATAAAAGTCTTGCGCATAGATAATAGTGGAGAGTATGTTAATAAGGACTTCATTGATTATTGCGCTAAGGAGGGCATCAGAAAAGAGTGGACAACTCCCTACAAGCCGGAGCAGAATGGGGTGGGAGAAAGGAAAAACAAAACCATTGTAGAAGCAGCTAGGGCCATGCTGTATGATGAGGATATGCCAAAATTCCTGCGGGCGGAAGCATGCAACAAAACTGTCTACATTCAGAACAAGAATCCTCATCGGGCATTGGGCAAGATTACTCCAGAGAAAGTCTTCACTGGGAAGATGCCTGAAGTCAGTCATTTCAGGATATTTGGGAGTTTAGCATATTGCCGCATACTCGGAGAAAAGAGGAAGAAGCTGGATTAGACTGCAAAAAAGGGGTATCTGGTGGGATATAGCAAGAACGCTAAGGCATAGAGAATCTATCTTCCAGGGAGTAGGAAGGTAGTAGTACAACGAGATGTAAAGTTCATGGAGGACAGAGCTTTCAGAAGATCTCGTGAAATGCCTTCCGAGGAGCAGTCGAAAGAGCATCCATTGGTCATGCCTCTTTAATCAACAGAAGTGAAGAATCCTTCCTTAGGTCAGGAGGATTCTCAGGATGAGGGGGAGGAGCGAACATAAGCACTTGTTGGCAGAGGAAGGACTAGCAGAGAACTTTGTCAGATTTTGCGTGATGCAGAGAACTTCATCGGTGAGCCAAGGAACAGTAAGAGGGAGCGAAAACAACCAGACAGGTATCAGTTGTTAGTAGCTCAGGATGAGGAGCTTGCCTGTTTCAAGGAGGCAGCTCAGCATTAGGTCTGGCTAGATGCGATGGTGGAGGAGTATAACTGCATAATGGTGAATGAAGTCTGGGTGGTGGTGTCAAGGCCTCGAGACAGATTTGTGGTAGGTTCAAGATGGATCTACAAGATCAAATATGTTGCGGACGACAGTGTTGAGAAATACAAGACCAGGTTTGTGGCAAAGGGGTATGCTCAAAAGGAAGGGATTGACTATGAGGAAACCTTCGCCCTGGTATCCAGGTATACATCTATTAGGATAGTGATATCTCTTGTAGCCTAGATGGAATGGGAGATCCATCAGATGGATGTCAAGACAACATTTCTGAACGGGGTAATAGAAGAAGAGGTATACATTGAACAACCAGAGGGCTTTGAAACTCATGAGAAGAAGTCTCATGTATGCAGGCTGAAGAAAGCCTTGTATGGGTTGAAGCAGGGACCAAGAGCGTGGTATGGTCGAATAGATGGCTACTTGCAGAGGATGGGGTTTGTCAAGAGTGATGCGGATCTGAATCTCTACTATCTGGTCGTAGAGAACGAGCCACTTAGTATTATATGTGGATGATCTCTTTCTGACAGGATCATCCAGACTCATTGGGCACTGCAAGAAGAATCTTAGCCACAGAGTTCAATATGAAGGATGTGGGACGAATGCACTACTTCCTAGGGTTTGAAGTTTGGCAGCAGAAAGGAGATATCTTCCTTGGGCAAGGGAGTTATGCTACAGAGATTCTGAAAAGGCTTGGGATGGGAGACTATAGACCTATGGCTACGCCAATGATCACCAACTGGAATAAGATTGATTTATCAGAAGACATGGATATCGATCCCACCCTATACCGATAGCACATAGGCTCCCTGATGTATTTGGTCAATAGCAGGCCAGATATTTGCTATGTTGTCAACACCCTCAGTCAGTTCATGGTGGAGCCAAAGAGGGCACACTAGGCAACAACCAAACACGTTCTCAAGTATTTACAAGGAACAGTTGATTATGGGCTCTTATACACCAAGGGGAAGGATATTAGGTTGAGTGGATTTACTGATGCAGATTGGGCAGGAAGTTCAGTGGATCAGAAAAGTACCTCTGGGTATTGTTTCAACATTGGACCAGGAATGACCTCCTGATGCAGTAGGAAACAAAGATCTGTGGCTCCGAGCTGATCTGAGGCAGAATATATGGCAGCAAGCACAGCTTCATGTGAGGCCATATGGATTAGAAAACTGCTGGTGAACCTATTCAGAAGAAATATGGAGGCGACTAGGATTATGTGTGATAATCAAAGTTGCATCAAACTCTCTGAGAATCCAGTATTCCATGATAGGTCGAAGCATATTGATATCCGGTGTCACTTTGTCAGAGACTATGTCCAATGAGGAGTTGTATAGCTGAGCTACACTCCTACAGGAGAACAAATGGTAGATATCCTCACCAAGGCCATTGGAAAGTCAAAATTTGACTACTTCAGGGAAAAGATGGGGATGGTAAAGAACCCATTTCAGAAGTAGTGTGTTAGCAGCACAAATGAAGAGGGAGTTGTAGTGCAGATGCAGTGTTTGGAGAAAGGACTAGTAACAACACAAATGCAGAGGGAGTTACAGTGCGGATGCAGTGTTGGGATAAAGGACCAACAGCAGCACGGACGCAGAGGGAGTTGTTGTACAGATGCAGTAGTGGTAGTAGCAGAGTCATGGGCAGCAGTACAGGATGCAGTAGTGTAGAGGATGTTGGGTAGGGAGGCTTAACATCAGCATAGGGACTGATGTCGGATGATCAGGGTGATACTCAATGTGGAGTATTACTAGAGCACAGTCCTCGCTAAGAGGGAGTGTTGATTTGGGGTAGCATCGGATGTGCTCTAGCCACGAAATTTGGTGGAGTTTGGGGCACATGAGATCTCCAATACCTAGAAAGGGTTTGGGTAGATTCTAGACAATTCAAGAGATATTAAAATAATTAATATTTTTAATGGAGTCCCTAAGTCTAAACTTAGGGAAAATAAAATATTAATGTGTATTAATATGAAACTATGTTAGAGTGGTCCAAAAGACATGGATCAAGCCAGATCTAATCTTAGCCGTTGATTAGGGACCTAATCTCGGTCGTTGATTTGTCAACGAGAAAAGTATAAGAGGAGGCTTGAGGGTCACTTGGAGAACACAGTGAGGGAGACCAGTCAGTGCAATTTCTGGAGCAGGGTTAGCTGAGAAATTGGATCGGTGGTCTGGAGAGCAGTCAGGAGGCAGCAAGTCTGGAACAAAGAGATGGGAGATCAGTGCAGAGGCAGACGCAGGGGCCAGAGGAAGCCACACAGAGCCAGCAAGGTCTGCGTCATCCACGCAGAGGCTATAGGAGTGACACAGAAGGCCAGAGAGGTTGCACAGAGTCTCAATAGGCTGACACAGAGAGTTTCAGGCTGACGCAGAGGTCAGTAGGCCCTACGCTAGGTTTGATAGAAGTGCTGGAGAATTTGTCTATCTGTTGGTAAGCTAGTTTGGCACCCTGTTGTACTAGAAAATTGCTGAATAATAAAATCGTCCCTTGCTGCACCGGTTTTCCCACATTGGGTTTTTCTAGGGACATTAGTCCAAAATAATTGTTTCAATGTGTTGATTCTTGTGCATATATTTGTTTCTGTATTACTGTGTGATATCTGCAACAGTATTTATTTTAATTATTGTTGAAGTAATTTCATGAATAACTTATGGTGAAATAAATAGGAAAAATAAATCAGTTGCGGCAGTGATAGAATTTTCACATTAACAAGATGTTCGAAAGAGCGAATGGAAGCGATTGGCAATGTGTAACACCATTCCTTTACGCTCTTTTCAAATGTGAGGACGAACAACCTGCACACAATATCCTCATAGTGAATATTATGTTTTGTGCAAAATTCGAAAGCGATGTGCTCGAGAATTCTTGTTCCACCCCCGCCATCGAATTTCAAATTTGGCAAGTCATTGATTATTTCCATGGGCACTTTCAAATTTGCAGTTATGGGAAAACATGTCGGGGTTAAGATTTGGGAAGAAGCCATTAAAGATACAGAAAGTTAAAACAGACTTCAAGGGCTTAGCTTGTCATCTGGCCCTCCTTTTAGCATCCAAAATGTTGACGGTGCTGGACCTGCCAACATTCAGGGGATCTCCCTGGTATGAAGTCCCAATTAGACCTCACATCGTTTGGTATAGGATTGCCATCTAGAATACGACTCGGTTGCTAATGCAATGGGTTTTAATGATGTGCCTTGGATGCAATAATGCATAGAGTGGTTTAAGGTGACTTTGGCAAACTAGTGTATGACTCTTTGGAAGGTCAAGTGTGATCCATGGAAGGTTCTAACACGAGGGGAAAATGAATGAGTCCCTTAGAAACCTGTAATAATACGCAACTTGAAAAGAACAGACGAGCATAAAGACATCACAAGATAATTTGTGAAATAATTCACAAGTTAATAGTGTTGGAATTATACAACAACACGCATTCAACAAGATTCATACCAATGCAAACAAAATAGTTCATAATCTTAAACGTAAGTGAAGTAACATACGTTGCACACATGACAAGAATAGTCCTACTATATTCACAACATATGCATGAAAACGTGTCAGCGTTGAGCTTTTATTAAGTGATAGTTCCAATCATACATATACCATTGACGAAGCACTAGCCCCAATGGTGGAACATGAAGTCAACATCTGCTCTTCCAAAGAAAGATACTCCCTCTATGCTATAGATTAGCCAAGGCTCTCACAAACTCCCAGGCTCTTGATTTTAAGCCTAAGCCTAGCCAAAATCTTGGCTCCCAAAAGCCCTTTACATGAGTTATTTGGTTCTATTTATAAAAAAAGGGGTGACTATTCACTTCCCATTATGACTCTTGGACTTCCCTTATGACTCTTCAACTTCTTTACAAGATGACTCTTTACATTCATTACATCATGACTCTTCATGTTCCAATATTGACACTAGGAATTCCACTTACAAATTAATTACAAAAGAATATTATAATACATTTGTACCCATATAAGACAAAATTGGGTAGAGCCAACTAGACAACTTAATAAGACAAAACAGTTAAGCTTGAGTTTGGGGAAAATCTAGCTCAGCAAATTCCACTTGATGTTTCTCAGTTACGTAGTGGTGCTAAGCTTTGTACTACACGATTACATCCCCAAACTGTGCAATGGTGTCAGGATGGAAGCAGACTCTAGCCTCCATGACTGCTAGGTACATTGATTTGGAACCGATTTGTGTTTCCTTGAGAAAGAGCAACATTGTGTTCATTTGGACAGGGCCACTAATGTACTTTTGCATATTCTGTCTGTTTACTTGAAGATCTTTCTTGATGGCGATCCGTCTCAAATTTTCCAAGTATTCTTCAATATCTTTCTTGAACTGATTCCTGCGTTTGGTCTCTGTGAGTGAGTCGACTAATGGGATCCTGTGCGATTTCACCAAGTAGTCCAGGTTGTTGTACAATTGTGCATATGAGCCCTGAGTGTTGGCAATGAATGAGGTGAAATGTTTGTTATTTCGGATGAGCATTCGAACCTTTGCCTTCTCCAACTCTATCTCTTGTCTTGTCTTCTTTCCCAATTCAAGCGGTGCCCCTTTGTATTGCATTGACCATTCATGCATGGTAGCAATCGCTAATTGCACAACCTTGAGAGTTTTGACATAATATGTACACTTCTTCTGCAACCCATGCAAGTGGACAACTACCTTATGCATGTTAACAAACTCCTCATAAAGACTCCGCGTGGTCTATCCCAATGTCGATACTTCATCGAGTATCGCTGCGTTAAGTTATTCCAGATAGACCTGTGCGGGAGCTGTGTTCTGTAACTCAGCTTGGAGCTGTTCAACCTCTTGCCTAGCAGTGTGCAAGTTCTTTGCCAGTTGTTTGTTCTCGGCCATCAAATACTGCGTGTTTGACTTCGTTGCACCTATGAAGGCCAAGTTGGCTGTAGCATTGGCACTGGGATTTCTTCTGGTGTTTTTCACGATCACCCTTTCTCTGATGAATGCAGAAGATGCAAGGTCATCTAGAAAATGTCTCTTCCTCTCTTGTAAAATCTTTTTCTGAAGCTCGTCATAAGTCAGATTGTACATGTCCATAACTGGACCATCATCGAGAGGAACAATTTCCTCTTCCTTGCTTGGAGTTTGCTTCACTGGAGGATGGGGAAACTGAATGGTGGCCTGCTGTGTACTTGGCATCGGGTTTGTTATCACATTGTTTAGTCTGAGATTTTTCAAAAGCGCTGACAACGGGAGTGTCAGCGTATTTTTTTTTAAATGGTCAATTAAAACTCTATTTTTTCCTGTAGAAGGCAGTAAATTTGGGCGTGGTTTTTGAATTGTTGGAAACAAATTTTCCAAATCTGAAAGAGGTTTTTTCGACAACAGAGCCATTAACAAAAACCTCTCTCAGTTTTTACACAAATCTCATGGTTTGAAATATTCGAAGGGATATTTTAATGTTATTTTTCAGGATTTTGCAATCTTACTTTAGTAACTATTTTCAACATCAGATTCCGAACAAATGAAAACGTATTTTTCAAAACCGACAGAATTTTTTTTCCGTAACGGACGCATTTGAAAAATTGGTCTCTTGGTTTTCTAACAACTATCACGGTTTTGGAGTTTCGATGGGATCACTGGACCCTATTTTTTAGGAATTCGTGAGAAAAAAACTCATGGACAGTTGTTGACTTGGATGCCACCTCATCAAATTCGACTTGGTGATCCTTATCTCCAGCAATGAATCTAGCAACAGTATGATCTTTAGGTGCAAATACACTTGGAAAGATGTTTATGTGCATGTATTTGAGAGATACATTTTATCTCTTTTATTTTTAGCAATTTTACAATTAAGATAATGTTAGAAACTTGTTTTAGTTTGTAGTCTTTTCTATAAACAATGTTCTGAAGAATGAAAGAGAGTTGGAATTTTTGGCAAAACCTTTGATACAGTGTATACTTTTTGATATCAATATATATTATTGTGTCCAGTGTTATGTGTTCAGAGTTACAAATATTCTTGTGTGACAAATTTCCTGTCTGTCTGCTAGTGTTGTCATTCTCTTTTGTTTCATTATCTTTTCCCATATGTCTTCTACATTTTGGAAATTAAGTTATTAAAGCTGAACTTTGTTTGTTAGCGCAATTTTACTATTGCCAAACTGCTATATGTTTTCTACTTAAATATCTTTAACAAAATTCATTAATTGCTCTATTTTTGGTATTTAACTCTATTTGCTTCTATCATAGCTAAATGATAAATTGTTGCTACCTTGCCTTTGTATTTTGTTCATACACCCTGTTAGTAGTAATTTTTTGTCAAACATACTCCATGCCCAATGGTTTTTCTATCCTTTCTATACCAATATTGTTTAAAACCAATCAAATCTAGTCAATGTGTTGAATACATAACCAATCAGTTTGAATGAGTTATATGTTATTTTTTTTGTAGCATCGGATGTGTTCTAGCCTTGAAATTTTGTGGAGAGACTAGAATACATGAGATCTCCAAAACCCAAAAGTCGTTTTTGGAAATTCCACTTAGAAATGAATTAATTAGATTATTAACTAGTTTTTAAATATTTCCTAAGTCTAAACTTATCGAATATGGTTAATTAATCAGTGTTAATTAAAAGCGAGAATCATTTGGAAACTCACACGGATCAATATAGAGATGATCTTAGCTATTGATTATGTTTTAATCTTGGCCACTGGTGCTCCAACAGAGGATTATAAGGGGAGGTCGATGTGGTGATGGAGAAGACACCTGAGTGGTTTGATTTCTTGGCATATCGATTTCCAGAGCAGCAGTAGCCAGGTGTTGGAGAGAGCTAGAGATCGAAGCAGTGAATGAGGGGCAGGGATAGTGATTTGGAGGAATTTTTCCTGATCTGGAGAGGCAGCAGTAAGAGGGTTATCCCAGTGAGGTAGCGCAGTAGCTCTAGAGAGGGCAGTTCGATTTTCTGGAGAGAAAATCATTCTCAGATCGAGAAGCCAAGCAAAGGTTCTATAAGGCCGATGAGACGAATTTCTCAGCAGCATAAGGCAGAACGACTTCGTCAGAGATTAGTTACAAGGTAGATGTAATAACGACTGCACAGTGCAGCACAGAGGGTGGTGTAGAAGCTTCAGGATGCCAATTTTTTGTTAGGCAAGTTGCGCTGGGATTTCTTATGGAGGAAGGGTAAATTCCCTTCAATAATTTTTTGCCCAGATTTTCTTGCTATGGATTGCCAGTTTCAGGCATCCAGATTGTACTCAGATTTTCACTGCTATACAATAATAAAAACCCTCACTGCTCAGGGACAATTGTCCAAAAATAACGGTGTTATTTTTTATGTGTGCTAGCATTTCTTAGTTTCCAGTGCATTATTTTTCCACAGTGTTTTATTTGTGAAGGTTGCAGTGTGTTTGTTTCGATATTTGTGTTAGGATTCCGGTATTGGAATTTTCACATGGTATCATAGCACAGTTGATCAGTCGGAGAGCTCAAAAGTGAAAGGAAGGAATTTTGCTGCGTAGTGTGGGCAACAGGCCGAAATTCCCAAGGGTAGCGCAGTGTTTTTGCAAGGAGACTGAGTTTCTTGAGGAAGACCGATTTTTCTTAGAGGGGCAAAAAAATTCGATCGTTCCAGATCAAGTGATTCCAGAGGCAGAGGGAGCATCTTAGATTTTTTTCATTGGGCGGATCTCTAGTTGGACATAGAGGTTTTTGCAGCAGTTTGCTAGAGCAGAGCCGATATCGGGGTGGAAGAGAGAAGAGCACACATAGAAGAAAATTTTTCCTCAGGGAATATCTAGTCTTAAGAAGTTCAATTTTTCCTTGCAAATCGGCAGAAGTTGTGTGCAAATCTTTTCACTCCAGAAGGGAGTGCAAATAGCAAAGCAGCATCTGAGCAGAAGGAAAGAGGAAGTTTTTGACAGTTCATTGAGATGGCCATTTTGGGCTTCTTGATCAGGACAGGTTGGATGGAGCTTCCAACTACATCATCTAGAAGGCAAGGATGTCCTACGTTCTAGATGAATATGGCTTGAAAGCCTATATTGATGCAGTAGTGGCGATTCCTCAACATGTAGATTAGCAGAAAGAGTACAAGAAGGAGATGGTGCGGGTGAAACGGTTGATCCTAGATGGAGTCCGGGATAATGTTGTTTCACATATAGCTGGCAAAGATATTGCCAAATAAATGTGGGATTCTCTCTCCATGTTGTGCCATGATACTTCTGAGCAGCGAAAGAAGTACTTAGAGGGGAAGTTGAGACTCATTCGGATGCGGAAAGGTAAAGGCACATACCCCTTCCTTACCAGGATTCAGGAGGTCTGAGACCATCTGTCAGGTGTTGGGGCAGCAGCGCCTCAACCCATGGAGCTAGTGTGATTGGCACTCAACAATGTCTCAAAGGAGTGGCAGCTCTTTGTCCAAAGCATATTGGGCAGAGATAGGTTACCAGACTAGGATAGAATGTGGGCCGATTTGCAACAGGAGGAGTTGAGATGAGTTTTGCTAAAAAGTTCCATCAGTGGCAGCAGCAGTAGATCGAAGCAGGTGAAGGAGGAGGAGAATGTGGCCCTCGCATCAAAGGTTCCTAGTCAGGGACACAAGCAGCAGAGGAAGAAGGAGGACCGTTCATTCAGATGTGGAGAGCTTGGTCACTACAGTACCCAGTGTCCTCTCAGGAAGACGGACAAGGAGGAGAAGCAGGACTAGCAGGCAGCTTCAACAGAGATTGATAGGCTTTCCTTCAGGTTGGAGGAAGACTTCACTATGTTTGTCGATATACCTCCAGGAGTGAGGTGGGGTGATTTGGAGTTGTAGCCCCAAAGATCTATAAAGATTGGGCAAGGTCCTAGTGTTGAAGTTTTTAAGTTTACTTAGTTAGAAACCTTCCATGCACTTTATCTGATTTATTCCTACCTACTTGTTATTTTCCTTAACAGGTTATTTACAATGTAAATATTGAAAATAAACACTAGTGCATGCTCAAAATATTACAAATCAACAACTAAACAAGAACAAACACACCATATGACATCATTATTTTTGGACTAATGTTCTCGGAAAAACCCAATGTGGGAAAATCGGTGCAGCTATTTGAGGGTTTTCTTATTAAGCAATATCAGAGTACAATGTGAGTGCTGAAACTGACCTACGCAACAAAGAATTTCCTTGGTAGTGCTGAAACCCCAGATAATCCTTCCGATAGCTACTCAACACTAGTCTACCCCAAAAACCCTAGTGTCTGCCCAATCTAGATTGCTTCAGCCTCTCCTAGCCTAGCGCTGGCCCCGCGTCAACCCAAGGAGTCCTTGTGTCAACTCTCTGAGCCTCTGTGTCAGCTACACAGGCCCCTCTGGTGCTTTGAACAACACTTAGCTGCTTTTGCGTGGCCATGCTTGAGCACTGGTTGCTCCTGCGTCTCTCTCTCTGGCTGCCCTGCTACTATCCCAACAGTATCGTTGCCTCTCTGTCTCTCTGTAATCAATGCCCCTCAACTACTCTCCGATCACTGATTTTATCTCTCTTAGCAAACCCCGCTATAGAGAATAGAATGACTAATCACTAGTGTATTTTCCAAGTGACCCTCAAGCCTCCTCTTATACTTTTCCTGTTGACATATCAACAGTCGAGATTAAGTCCCTAATCAATGGCTAAGATTAAATCTGGCTTGATCCATGTCTTTTGGATCACTTTAACACAGATTCATATTAATACACATTAATATTTTATTTTCCCTAAGTTTAGACTTAGGGACTCCATTAAAATTATTAATTATTTTAATATCTCCTGATCTATTTAGAATCTGCCCAAACCCTTTCTGGGTATTGGAGATCTCATGTGCCCTAACCTCCACCAAATTTCGTGGCTAGAACACATCCGATGCTACCCCAAATCAAAACTCCCTCTTAGCGAGGACTCTACTCTAGCAATACTCCTCACTGAGTATGACTCTTATCATCCGATTCGATAACTGTGCTGATGCTAGGCCTTCCTGCCCAACATCCTCTGCACTGCTGCATCCTGTACTACTGCCCATGGTTTCGCCATTGCCCCTGCTGCATCTGTACTACAACTCCATATGCATCCGTGTTGCTACTGGTCCTTTCTCTGAGCACTGCACCTCCTCTTGTCATGCTGCATCGTGCTGCACTACAACTCTGTTACTGAGAAATAAGTAACTGATCTCCCAACTGACCTCCCTATTGGGCTAGAGACACCCACTGATGCTGAAACTCCCTTTGTCGTTGACAAGTGCTCCCTATTTGACCTCTGTGTTGTTGCAGCAACTCCCTGCATCGTGCACCGTTGCACACCTCTCTGTGCCATCCTGCACTGGTGCAACACTACTGTGCCTCTCGCACTGCTGCAGCCTGCTAGCCTTGCGCTGTCTCGGGACTCTTGCATTGTAGCTCTCACTACCACTCCATCTGCATCTGTCTCTACCCGACTCAGCCAGTCTTGCTACTCGTTGACGGGGCTCCCATAGCAAAGTCTAATCCAAGAGGTTAGGTACCTCGAGGATCCTGCCTCTCATCACCTATAGTCCACTTGACTACAGCTCGATGTCTGCTCACTTCCGCTCAAGCAATGTGTGTGCACTCATGTCCTAGTCATCGTCTGTTAAAACTTCCTTCTCTGCTCGTGCTGGCACTGCCTTAGTCTCGGAAGACTCTCCTTCACGTTTCTTCTTTGGACACTGGGTCGCATAATGACACAACTCCCCATAGTGGAAGCACTTGATCTTGGAGAAATCTTTCTTCTTGCACTTTTCCTACTTTCCCTCAAATGCTAGGGCTACGTCTTCCTCCTCCTGCTTGACTTTGATCCCCTTCTTCATCTGATACAACCTCATCTGATTCTCAAGCAACATTCTTCTCTGCATAGAAATATGTTGGCACAGCTTCTTGAGAGACTCCCACATCTCAAATGTCGTTTCCTTCTCAGCTATATGTGGTACCACATGATCCTTGACCCCGTCAAGGATAATGCACTTGGCACTCGCCATAGCCTCCTCGTACCTATCATTATCACTGGGGTTGACTGGGACATCAATTACCTTCAAGGCGAAGTTCTTGACATGATTCCTGTCAAGCATAGAGAACATTCTGGCTTTCCAGACTGCGAAGTTCAATGCTGTCCAGTCTATCCTGGTCTCTTACTCCATGTAGTGCCATGATGCTCCTCTACTTCCCTCCTGTAAGTTCTCTATTCGACTCCTCTGAGTCTCTACTTCCCTTTTGGACTCCCTATGAGTCTTGATTTCCCTCTTGGAAACCCTTCTACTGCTTGTCGAGATGCCCCCTACTCTGATCGGCTTGTGCAACTATACTGCTGATACGGGTTCGTCGACTAGAAACCCTCGGTAACAACTCCTCTGGCCTTGCTCTGTCAGGTACTGTCCTGACTATAGTACCTCACCAGCTCCACTATGCTCCGCTATGCAATATTCCTGTAGCCATCAAGACCCCAACAACTGCCTCTCCGTGAATTACATCAGCCCCTCTCTGCCTCACACTGGCCCTATGTCACACCGGATGGGTTAGTGTCAGCCCTGGGATACTCTGCGTCAGCGCTCTAGCCCTCTGCGTCAACAACACTGGCCTCTTTGAGGCTCTATGCAGCTCTCGTTTTCCTCTGCGTGGCGCAGCTGGCTATGCATCACACTTCTTGGCTTCTGTGTTGCTAGAAACAACTTCTGTTACCTTGGGACAACTGCTTTTTGCTGCTATTGCTTAGCTCGGTTGATTTCTTTTAGTTCTCCTGTGATCTGCAATCACACTCTCATACCATGTTGAAGTTTCTAAGTTTACTTAGTTAGAAACCCTCTATGCACTTTATCTGATTTATTCCTACCTACTTGTTATTTTCATTAACAAGTTATTTACAATGTAAATATTGAAAATAAACACTAGTGCATCCTCACCATATTATGGATCAACAACGAAACAAGAACAAACACACCATATGACACCATTATTTTTGGACTAATGTCCCCGGAAAAACCCAATGTGGGAAAACCAGTGCAGCTATCTGAGGGTTTTCTTATTAAGCAATATCAGAGTACAATCTGGGTGCCGAAACTGGCCTACCCAATAGAGAATTTCCTTGGCAATAATACCTTTCAGTTTCTGACAAATCTACTGGCTGAAACCCGGGATAATCCTTTCGACAACTACTAAGCACCAATCTGCCCCAGAAACCGCAGCGTCAGCTCAATTTGCACTGTGTTAGCCTCTCCAGCCCAGCGCTGGCCCTGTGTCAACATTTCTTGGCCTGCATCAGCCCAAGGAGGTTGTGCGTCAGCTCTCTGAGTCTTTGCGACAGCTACGCTGGCCCCTCTGGTGCTCTGTTCAACACTTTGCTGCCTCTGCGTGGCCCTGCGTGAGCATTGGCTGCTCCTGCGTCTCTCTCTTTGGCTGCTCTGCCGCTATCCCGACACTATCTTTGCCTCTCTGTCTCTCTATACTTAATGCCCCTCAACTGCTCTTCGATCAGTGATTCTATCTCTCTTAGCAAACCCCGCCTTAGAGAATAGAATGATTGATCACTCTAGTGTATTCTCCAAGTGACCATCAAGCTTCCTCTTATACTTTTCCTGTTCACATATCAACGGCCGAAATTAAGTCCCTAATCAACGACTAAGGTTAGATCTGGCTTGATCCATGTCTTTTGGACCATTCTAACACAGATTCATATTAATACACATTAATATTTTATTTTCCCTAAGTTTAAACTTAGGGACTCCATTAAAAATATTAATTATTTCAATATCTCCTAATCTGTTTAGAATTTGCCCAAATCTTTTCTGGGTATTGGAGATCTCATGTGCCCCAACCACTCCAACAAATTTCGTGGCTAGAGAACATCCGATGCTACCTCAAATCAACACCTCAGTGAGTCCACCTCATGGATCATTACCTAGCTATAGGGGCCACAGTGTTCACTAGTAGGGTGGATCAGTGTTAGTATGAGCATGACAGTTTAGACTAGTAACAATCAGATTCTGAGGATTGCAGTGTAGGTGGCTCAGTGTAAAGTTGGCAGCAGCGCAGAGTCATTAGTGACAGTGAAAATACTTGTGGCAGTCAAGGACTCGGGAGACAGAAGCATCACTGTCATCATAAATGATTCATTATTTTGGAAATTTTTCAGTTGCAGATGTTGCAATCGCAACAACAACAGATGAGAGGGAGTTGTGTTGATTTCGGGTAGCATCAGATGTGCTCTAGCCATGAAATTTGGTGGAGAGGTTGGGGCACATGAGATCTCCAATACCCAGAAAGGGTTGGGCAGATTTAAATAGATAAGGGATATTAATAATTAATATTTTAATGGAATCCCTAAGTCTAAACTTAGGGAAAATAAAATATTAATGTGTATTAATATGAATCTGTGTTAGAATGGTCCAAAAGACATGGATCAAGCCAGAGCTAATCTTAGCCGTTGGTTAGGGACTTAATCTCGGTCCTTGAGATGTCAACAGGAAAACTATAAGAGAAGTCTTGAGGGTCATTTGGAGAACACACCAGTGATCAATCATTCTATTTTCTAGAGTGGGGTTTGCTAAGAGAGATAGAATTAGTGATTGTAAGATGTAGTTGAGGGGCATTTGAGTATAGAAAGACAAATAGGCATTGATAGTGCCGGGAGAGTAGCGTAGTAGTCAAGGAGAGTGATCCAGAGCCAGCCAAAGCTCACACAGGGCCATGCAAAGGGAGCTGGGAGCTACGCAGAGCCTCAGAGAGGCCAACGTTGCTGACGTAGAGGGCCAGAGGGCTGACGCAGACCCGCCTGGGGTGACGTAGGGCCAACGTGAGGCAGACAGGGGCTGACGCAATCCAGAGAGAGGCAAACGCTGGGGTTTCTAGGGTAGATTGGTGCTGAGTAGCTGCCGGAAGGTTTATCCGGGGTTTCAGCTAGACAGAAACTAAGAGGTATTATTGCCAAGGAAATTCTCTGTTGGGTAGGCCAGTTTCGGCACCCAGATTGTATTCTAATATTGTTTAATAAGAAAACCCTCAGATAGCTGCACCAGGTTTCCCACATTAGGTTTTTCTGGGGACATTAGTCCAAAAATAATGGTGTCATATGGTGTGATTGTTTCTGTTTCCTTTAGTTGTTGATTTGTAATATGTTGAGCATTCACTTGTGTTTATATTTAGTATTTA
Source organism: Pinus taeda (assembly GCA_000404065.3). Taxonomy (NCBI): domain Eukaryota; kingdom Viridiplantae; phylum Streptophyta; class Pinopsida; order Pinales; family Pinaceae; genus Pinus; species Pinus taeda. The sequence goes on along the minus strand of APFE031523802.1, from coordinate 25,921 downwards.
CATTGTAAATAACTTGTTAAATAAAATAACAAGTAGGTAGGAATAAATCAGATAAAGTGCATGGAGAGTTTCTAACTAAGTAAACTTAGAAACTTCAACATGGTATTAGAGCATGATTGCAGATCATAGGAGGACTAAGGACATCAGTCGAGCGGAGCAATAGCAACAGAAAACAATTGTCCCGAGGTGACAGAAGTTGTTTCTAGCAGAGTAGCAACAAGGGAAGGGTGACGCAGTGCGTGCGTCATCAAGGGTGAGCTGAGAAGAGGCAGCGCAAAAGCTAAGGAGGCAAAGAGAGCCTCATGCAGAGCCACACAGTAGCTAGGAAGGCTGACACAGTTGATTGAGGAGGCCGGGTTGCTGGTGCCGAGATTGCGCAGAGCCTAGGAGCTATCACCTTCAGGTTGCTGCAGTTAAGAAGGTTTTGGGAATATTGCAGAGTGGAGATGGCAAGGCACTGTAGTCAGAACAGTGCCTGATAGAGCAAGGTCAGAGGAATTGCTATCGAGGGTTTCTAACCGAGGAACCCGAATCAGTGGTGCGGTTGCACAATACGATCAGAGTAGAGAGCATCTCAATAGCGGCAGAAGGATTTCTAGGAGGGAAATCAGGACTCAGAGGGAGTCCAGAAGAGAACTTCTAGACGGGAAGTAGAGACTCAGAGGAGTCGAACAGAGAAATTCCTAGGAGGGAAGTAAAGGAGCATCATGGCACTACATGAAGTAAGAGATGAGGATAGACTAGACGTTTGGAAGGGTAGAATCTTATCCGTACTTGACAAAAATCGTGTCAAGAACTTCGCCTTGAAGGTAATAGCTATTCCAGTCAACCCTAATGATAACGACAAGTATGAGGAGGCAATGGCGAGGGCCAAGAGCATTATCCTTGACGGGGTCAAGGATCATGTAGTACCATGCATAGCCGAGAAGGAAACGACGTTTGAGATGTCGGAGGCTCTCAAGAAATTGTACCAACATACTTCTATGCAGAGAAGAATGCTACTTGAGAATCAGTTGAGGTTGTATTAGATGAAGAAGGGAGAGCTGATTGACACCTTCCTCAGAGGACTGAACGAGATTCGAGGTCAGTTGACTGCTATAGAGGCGACACTGGATCAGGAGCTGATGCTGAAGACAACCCTGAATGCTGTCTCAGAAGACTGGGAGGTATTTGTCCAGAGTATACTGGGTAGAGGGACTCTCCCACCTTGGGATGAGATGTGGGCAGCTCTTCGCCGGGAAGAGATTAGACGGTAGTCGAAGACAGGTAGCAACAGCAAGGGGATCAAAGTCAAGCAGGAGGAGGAAGATGTTGCCCTAGCATCTGAGGGAAAGTAGGAGAAGCAGAAGTAGAAGGATCTCTCCCAGATCAAGTGCTTCCACTGTGGGGAGCTGGGTCATTATGCGAGCCAGTGTCCGAGGAAGAAGAGTAAGGGAGAGTCTTTTGAGACTAAGGTAGCGCCAGCAAGGGCATATAAGGAAGTTTTGATAGATGATGACTGTGCCATGAGTGCACACGCACCACTTGAGCGGAAGTGGGGAGACATCGTGCTATAGTTAGTAGACTATAGGTGATGAGGGTAAGGATCCTCGAGGTACCTAGCCTCTTGGATTAGACCTTGCTATGGGAGCCCCAACGAGGAGTAGAAGGACTAGTTAATGTGGGTAAAGACGGATGCGGATGGAGTGGCAGAGAGAGCTACAGTGTTGGAGTCCTGAGACAGCGTAAGGCTAGCAGGTTGCAACAGTGCGAGAGGCACAGAGTGTTGCACCAGTGCAGGATGGTACAAAGAGGTGTGCAACAATGCGAGATGCAATGAGTTGTTGTAGGAGCGCAGAGGTCAGAGAGGGAGCACTTGTCAGTGGCAAAGGGAGCTTCAGCTTCACTTGGTGTCTCTAGCCCAACAAGGAGGTTAGTTGGGAGATCAGTTACTTACTTCTCAGTAAATGAGTTGCAGTGCAGCAGTGGGCAGCACAATGCAGCATGATGAGAGAAGGTGCAGTGCGGATGCAGTGCTGGGAGAAAGGACCAGCAACAACACGGATGGAGAGGGAGTTGTCGTATAAATGCAGCAGTGGCAGTGGCAGAACCATGGGTAGCGGTACAGGATGCAACAGTGCAGAGGATGTTGGGCAAGAAGGCCTAGCATCAGCACAGGTCCCGATGCTGGATGATCAGAGTAATGCTCAGTGAGGAGTATTGCTAGAGTACAGTCCTCACTAAGAGGGAGTGTTTATTTGGGCTAGCATCGGATGTGCTCTAGCCATGAAATTTGGTAGAGAGGTTGGGGCACATGAGATCTCCAATACCCAGAAAGGGTTTGGGCAGATTCTAAACAGATAAGGAGATATTAAAATAATTAATATTTTTAATGGAATCCCTAAGTCTAAACTTAGGGAAAATAAAATAATAATGTGTATTAATATGAATCTGCGTTAGAATTGTCCAAAAGACATGGATCAAACCAGATCTAATATTAGCCATTGATTAGGGACTTAATCTCGGCCATTGGGATGTCAACAGAAAAAGTATAAGAGGAGGCTTGAGGGTCACTTGGAGAACACACCAGAGTGATCAGTCATTCTATTCTCTAGAGCGGAGTTTTCTAAGAGAGATGGAATTAGTGATCGGGAGATGCAGCTGAGGGGAATTTGAGTACAGAGAGACAAAGAGGCAGACATATTGTCGGGAGAGCAGCACAGTAGCCAAGGAGAGTGACACAGAGCCAGCCAGGGCTCACGTAGGGCCATGCAGAGGCAGTCGAGAGCTGCGCAGAGCCTCAGAGAGGCCAGTGTTGCTGACGCAGAGGGCTAGAGGATTGACGTAGGGCCTCCCAGGGTTGACGCAGACCCATCCGGAGTGACGCAGGGCTAGGGTGAGGCAGAGAGGGACTGACGCATTCTAGAGAGAGGCTGACGCTGGGGTTTTTGGGGCAGATTGGTGTCGAGTAGCTGCCAGAAGGTTTATCTGGGGTTTTAGCCAAGAGATTTGTCAGAAACTGAGAGGTATTATTGCCAAGGAAATTCTCTATTGTATAGGCCACTTTCGACACCCAGATTGTACTCTGATATTGCTTAATAAGAAAACCCTCAGATAGCTGCACCAGTTTTCCCACATTGGGTTTTTTCGGGGACATTAGTCGAAAAATAACGATGTCATATGGTGTGATTGTTTCTATTTACTTTAGTTGTTGACCTGTAATATGTTGAGCATGCACTAGTGTTTATCTTTAGCATTTACATTGTAAATAACTTGATAAGTAAAATAACAAGTAGGTAGGAAGAAATAAGATAAAGTGCATGGAGGATTTCTAACTAAGTAAAAGTAAAAACTTCAACAAGTTGTAGTGCAAATGTAGTGTTGACAACAATATGGCAATGTCAGTAGCAACACAGATGCAACGTATATCAAAGTTGCGCAGTAGTTGGTGGGCAGTAGCAGCCAGAGATCAGCAGTGTGATAGGAGATGATGCAGAGACAGGGTGTTGTGGTAGGATGTGCAGCACTAGAACACATTCCTTGCTAAGAAGGAGTGTTAGTTTTTTTTGCATTGGATGTATTCTAACCTTGAAATTTTATGTAGAGGCCAAAATACATGAGATCTCCAAAACCCAGAAATCATTTCTGGAAATTCTGCTTGGAAATGACTTAATTAGATTATTAACCAGATTTTAAATATTTCCTGTGTCTAAACTTAGGGAATATGGTTAATTAAGCAGTATTAATTAAGTTGAAGCAATAATCATCTAGAAACTTACACAGATCGATCTAGAGATGATCTTAACCATCAATTATGTTTTAATCTTGGTTGTTGGTGCTCCAAAAGAGGATTATAAGAGGAGGATGATTTGGTGCTGGAGAAGATACCTGAGCAGTTTGATTTCTTGGCATATTTATTTCCAGAGTAGTAGCAATCAATTGTTGGAAAGTGCCAAAGATTTAAGCAGTGAGTGAGGGGCAGGGATAGTGATCCAGAGGAAGTTTTCCAAATCCAGAGAGGCAGCAGCAAGAGGGTCGAGTTATCCCAGTGAGGTGGCACAGAGCTCTGCATTGTAGCTTCAGAGAGGGCAGTTCAATTTGTTGGATAATTGTTCTCATACCAAGAGGTTGGACAGAGGTTTCAAAAGGCCGGTGAGACGAATTTCTCAGTAGCAGAAGGCAGAACGATTTCATCAGAGACCATCCAGAGGCAAGACGGCATAGTGACTGCGCAATCCAGTGCAAAGCGTGACGCACAAGCTTTAGGAGGCCGAGTTTTCTATAGGTAAGTTTTCTTCTTCAGATCTTTAGTTGCAAGACAACAAGAAACACCCGAACGATACATACAATGATAAACTAAAACCCAGAAAAACCCAAGTTAGAAAACCCAAAAAATAATTACAGATCTATGCATAGGAATGGTAGATCTATCAGATCTAAGGAGTGTGAGTCCAACTTCGCTCTCAGATCTGATAATTTAAGGCTCTCAACAGCGATATCTATCAATTTCGCACATAAAAAGTTGAAATTTTTGAATTTTAAAAGAGATGCTTAACTTAAAACCCTTCCTGCATCACCACTAAAATTTGTATGATAACCTGAGATCAAATTAAGTTGGGCTCTTCAAAAAACACAGATCAGGAGTTGGTTGGTTCAACTGAAAACTTCCCAGTGTCATTTTTTTTCCTCGGTTTGGTGTGGCAAAAGTATGAAAATTAAGTTTTGAGTGGAGAGCACAGGTTTGATACCTTTTGGTTATTGCTATTAAAATCAAGGCCTATGTTCAATCTAGAAAACAAGATGGGGTGCTCTCCCCGTCTTGCAACATCACTTGCCTCCTCCCCATACTGCCCTCGTCGTGGCCCATTAAACCACCTCCTCCATACCACCGCTCCACCACTTGGACTATACCATCATACCACCACTCCTCCGCCTATGTGTAACTCCACTCCATCTATGTATATCCTCCTCTTGGCATGTTCCTTCACCAAAGCCATGTATTACTGCTCCTGGCCGTAATACGTGTATCCTCATCTGTCAGTTACATAATACATAACACTTTGTGATATAACACCTCCCTCCATTACATTGAATAACGCCTCCTCCCATATGTATACCAATTATATTACTTATTAATTATAATGCCTCCCTCGTATTACTCCTCAATTATATTAGTCTTGGTCGTATTACCTCCTTCCATTACATTGATCCATATATCATCTCCCTCATATATCACCTCCCCCATAAAACACCTCCTCCATATAACCCTTCCCCAAATAATACCTTTGTCATATATATATATACACACCAAAATTGTGTTTTTTTACGAAATTACCAACAAACATGCATTTTTTCACACTATATTGCTACTAGAGTACATTTTTTACACAATACACATATTTTAAAATGCATTCACTAATATCAATTGTTGCAGTAGTTATCTCTGGGAAAGCGAACTATCTTGATGGTCAAGTTAGATAAAACACACTCTCATTTTTAACGAGTTGTGGAGAGGAGTTTGTTAAGGAGAAGGAGATAATGCACCTACAAAGCCCAGTTCAGATAAGGAGATTGCCATTTGGTAAAAGTTAAAACAAGAACAGCAAGGCCTATGCCTTGATTACAGCAGCTATAAATGAAGAGGTGAGTCGCCATATTTCACCATTTTCAAATGCTTTTGAAGCCTTAAAGAAGTTGAAAGAACTGTATGACTCACACTCTAAACTTGAAGTTGTCCAATTGATGATTAAATTGTTTAGTCTTGAATTAAAAAATGATGACCTTATTGCGTTAGCACCAGAAGTAAGATCCATTATGCATGATATAAAAACCACTGGTGTTGAAATAGACATTCCTCTCATAGCTTATAACAAGGCACTATATCCCACTTATTCACATTATCTTGAGTCATTGCAAACAACTGGAAACTTGAAGGAGATTACCTTTGACTCCCTTGAGAAGAAGTTTGCTAAGAGAGAAGGATTTTGGGAAGAATACAACTCCTCAGTCTTTTGAAGAAGTTGTGTGTCTTTCACATAGAGAGAAGAATCATGTACAAGATTCTTCTAGAGGAAGAGATGGCTGAAGAGGAAGAGGAAGAAGGAATTTTAGAGGCTGGGGGGTGGGGTGGGCGAGGGGTTGGCAGACAGTTCCAAGGAGAAAAGTCTGATCTTCATTGCATACAATGCAACATAGATGGACATGTTGCATCCGCATGTAAGTTGCCTTGGGACAAAATTGAACAGGAAAGAAATGAAGGCAAAGGTTAAACCAATGGCAAAGGGGAAGGTAAAGCACTTGAATCTGCTCACTATGTTGTGGCACATTGTAATAATGGAGTACCTGAAGACTTGTTTAATGCTTCACTTGCTTCTTGGAAAAATGATTGGTTACTTGATTCAGGAGCAACTTGCCACATGAATTTTAGAATATTTTTTTTTGAAAAATTCACTGACAATGTTGATGGAGCAGTGTATTTTGCAGACAAGTCAAAAATTAAGCTATCAGGGCTTGGCACCATCAGGCTCAAATTTCCTGGCCTTCTAGACTTTCTTCTACATGATTTTCTATATCTTCTGAAGCTGAGGAGAAACTTGTTGTCTTTGGTCCACATCTGCCAGCAAGGACACTCCATTCATATATTTGATGGCAAGGTTGAGGTTAGAAAAGCATCAGATCACTCACTTGTCATGACGGGGATAGAAGAAGAAAGAATCCTAAAGCTGCAAGGAACCTTTGCTCATGCACATAACTTCTCATACAATTCTCACTATGATGAAGATACATTTCCATCAAGTCTTGTATGGCATGTTAGAATTGGACACTTGAACTATGACAACCTTCGTTTGTTGAAGAAAAATGGTGTTACTAGTTTGCCTACAATTCCTAGGAAACTTAAGCAATGTGTTGCTTGTATTCTAGGAAAGCACAACAAACAGTCTTTTCATGATTCTTATTCCAGAGCACATAGAAAACTTGAACACATTCATTTAGATTTATGTGGCCCAAATGCGTGTTCCTTCTGCAAATGGTAATAAATATATGATGACATTTATTGATGGTTACACCAGAATGTGTTGGGTTTATTTATTGAAGAACAAATTTGATGTTTTTCAAACATTCAAGAACTTTCATGCATGGATTGAAAATGATGCACAATCTCATATTGGCTCGATCCACACTAATAATGGAAAAGAATACACTTCAAATGAATTTGAAAACTATCTTCGCCAGCATGGGATCAAACATCTATTGATTTGGGGTAGCATCAGCTGTGCTTCAGTCACAAAAATTGGTAGAGAGGCTAAGGCACATGAGATCTCCAATACTCAAAAAGCGTTTGGGCAGATTCTAAACAGTTTGGGAGATATTAAAATAATTAATATTTTTAATGGAGTTCTTAAGTCTAAACTTAGGGAAAATAAAATATTAATGTGAATTAATATAAAACTGTGTTAGAATGGTCCAAAAGTCATGGATCGAGCCAGATCTAATCTTAGCCATTGATTAGGGACTTAATCTCGGCCGTTGATTTGTCAAAGAGAAAAGTATAAGAGGAGGCTTGAGGGTCACTTGGAGAACACACTAAGAGATCAAGATTTCGACTTTTTGGGGCTGGGTTTGCTAAGAAAGTTGAGAGAGTGAATAGAGTTGCAGCTGAGGGGCAGTGAATACAGAAGCAGAGAGGCAGAGATAGCATCGGGAGGATCAACGTAGTAGCTAGAAAGAGGGACACAGAACCAGCCAAGGGTTCATGCAGGCAGCTAGGGCTCACGCAAAGCCATCCAGGAGCTGCGCACTGCCTTAGAGGGCCAGCGTGAGTGATGTAGAGGGCCAAAGGACTAATGCAGTGCATGCAGAGGCTGATGCAAGCCAAGCCAGAGTGACACTGGGCCAAGAAGAGCTGATGCAGTCCCTAGAGGCTGGTGCTGGGGTTTCATGGGGCAGATTGGAGTTTTGGAGCTGCCGAAGTGTTTACCCAGGGTTTCAGCATGAATATTTGCTTTTGAATAGAGAGGTACTACTGTTGGGATTTTTTTCTGTTGGGTGAGCCGGATTTGGCACCCAGATTGTATTCTGAAACTGCTTAATAAATCGAACCCTCAGATAGCTTCACCGGTTTTCCCGCATTGGGTTTTTCCGGGGACATCAGTCCAAAAACAACGGTGTCACTTGTGTGCTTGTTTCTGTTTCCTTTAGTTGATAATATGTAATGTTTTGAGCATGTACTTGTATTTATTTCCAGTATTTACATGGTAATTAACTTGTTAATTAATAGAACAAGTAGGTAGGAATAAATCAGTAAAGTACATGAAGGGTTTCTAACGGGTTAGACTTAGAAATTCCAACAACGTCAAAGAACAGTGCCTTATAATCCCCAACATAACAGAGTAGTTGAAAGAATGAATAGGACAATCTTAAATATGGTACGTTCCATGATGTTTTTCAAGAATGTTAAATTAATGTTTTGGATTGATGCAATTCTATGTGCTGTGTATATAAAGAATAGATGTCCATCTAATGCTATAAAAAACAAGACTCCCTATGAAATGTGGTATAGCCACATTCCTTCGGTGAGGCATCTCAGGGTCTTTGGTTCCACCTATTATGCCTTGATACCCAAGGAATGGAGAAACAAACTCGGTTCAAGGAGTTGTAAGTGTATCTTCTGGAGGTACTCAAATACCTCCAAAGCATATCGTCTTTATGATGAAGTTAATAAGAAGTTTATAGTATCTAGAGATGTGATATTTCTTGAATGCTACAAGACTGACAATGTTGTTGAGTGGTAGCTTGAGTGCTTGGATAGATAAACGTATAAAATCTTTTCAAGAATTTGATAATGAGTTTCCACATCTTGAAGGGGGGATTCCTATACTGGACCAACCATTGATGACACTTTGAGTCATGTGATTGACAGAATTAGGAGACTAAATCTTGAGTTAGCCACAACTTAGTCAACTTAGTAGCCTGGGCCATCTTAGAAAGGTCCTCCAAGATGGCTGACAAAGACACTTGAAAGTGTTCATCCTGATGAGATTGGAAGGACAGGAACAAGAAGCACAACTAGGCAAAATGGAGGTTATGTAGATGATTTTGATTCACCTGTTGATATGGATGTCTCTTATGATTGTTAACTAAATTTGTCTAGAGATTTTGAACCAACTTCCTTCAAAGAAGTCGCTTCTCATGATGAATGGAAAGAAGTGATGCAAAAAGAATATGATGGCTTGATAAAGAATGGCACTTGTAAGATGGTTGATCCTCCATTGGGAACCAAACCAATAGGCTGCACGTGAATCTACTAGAACAAGTAAAAAGTTAGATGGCTCACTTGACAAGCGCAAAGCTAGGCTTGTGGCAAAATGTTTTGCACAGAAGGAAGGGGTTGACTATGAGGAAACTTTTGCCCCCATAGCAAAATGGGCTACCATCTGGACACTCTTTGCCTTGGCCATGTAGAACGGTTGGAAAGTCCATCAAATGGATGTAAAACTTGTGTTCTTAAATGGAGATCTGAAAGAGAATGTTTTTATGTCCCAACCAAAAGGATTTGTTGTGAAGAGTCGGGAACATAAAATATGCAAGTTTGTAAAATCCTTGTATGGCCTCAAACAAACTCCAAGAGCCTGGTATGAGAAGTTAACTGAGCATATTCTAAAACTCAACTTCAAACATTATGATATTGATGATGCAACTTTGTTTGTCAAGAAAGGTGGAAAAACAATTGTGTATCTTGTGGTGTTTGTAGATGATCTTTTGATGACTAGGAACATGAGAGATATTGCATCCATGAATAAGGACTTGAGGAAAGGTTTTGAAATGAAAGACTTGGGGTTTGTTCACTACTATCTTGGTATTGAAGTTACTCAACATCCAAAGTTTATATTCCTCTCTCAGAAGAAGTAGTACATTGGGGATCTGTTGAACAAGTTTGGCATGGCTGAGTGCAATTCTTTGACTACTCCAATGGAACAGAATTTAAAGCTCACATCCACTGAATGAAAAGAATTTGAAGATGCAACAAATTATAGACAACTTTGGGGAGGTATCAACTACCTGACTACTACCAGATCAGACATTTCATTTGTTGTTGGAAGCCTCTCCAGGTTTATGCAAACGCCTTCTGAGGAACATTGGTCTGCTGCGAAAAGAGTTATGAAGTACTTGAAGGGAACTCAAGACTTTGGACTTAAGTATACACAGGTGGGTGACTTCAGCTTGATTGGATACTCTGATTCAGAGTTCAATGGAAATAAAGAAACTGGGGTATCTACTTCAGGTTATGCTATGAGTCTTGGATTGGGAGCTGTCTCCTGGAGGTCATGCAAACAATCAGTTCTAGCAGATTCCACAATTGAAGCAGAATATGTGGCAGCAATTGAAGCAACAAAGGAAACTGTGTGGATCAAGAAAATATGGAAGATTTGTAGGAGAAACAAGTGCATTCAACTCCTCTCATGATTGATAACACTTCTGCAATAAAGTTGGCCAAGAACCCAAAGTTCCATGATCGAACAAAGCATATCAATACAAAATACCATCTTATTCGACATTATGTTGAGGCCAAGGCAATTCATCTACGCCATTGTTCCACAAATGAGTAGATTGCAGACATCTTCACCAAAGCGTTTGGAAGAGAAAAGTTCGAAAGATTTAGAACGATGCTTGGACTCACCAACATCCCTTCAGATTAAGGGGTGGAATGTTGACACTTAATCTTTGGGATTAGGTAAATCCATGTAAAAGAGTGTAAATAGAAAACAAGGAAAATTGGAATATGAAGAGACACTGGGAGATGAAGCCCAAGAGTCTCTCCCTCCATGTATATATCTATGATCAGCCTTAATGCAAAATCACAATTCGCTTTGAGGAGTCATCTCCTGGCTTGACATTTCTTTAATTAATTGCTCGGGACTCAAGGGATAAGAGCATGATGTGTGAGATATGGTAGTGGATACCCCCTTTAAGGTAAGGCGGTTCATTGCCCATCAAGGGTTGGGACCCTCATGGGTTCTTAAATGATAAAGAAGGCTCATCTAGGGCCTGTAGGAACCAGGGTGATGGCCATGATGTTGGGGTAGAGTTCATGTGTTGGTTTTTAACCACGTGCTAAATGTGTTTTTCCCAACCATCTTTCTCATTTTGTGGTAATGTGGCCAATTATTCTTTTACTTTCTTTTTAGCTGCATCAACTTCCAGGGCATCATTCTAGGCCTGACCTAAGGTGTGGGCAAGGGGAAAGGGAGAGCTAGCCCTATGTGGACCCAGTGGAGGAATGTGGACCTAGGTGGGAGAAATGATAAATGGGGTTATAATGAGTGGAAAGGGGGCAATATTTGTGGATGAGGGAGTGGAACCACGCAACCAAAATCAAGGTTTCCCATGAAATATCATCCCTAAATTCAAATGGTCAGTAAAAGAGATCCCACGGAACTAGAATCCAAGGTTAACATCCAAAAGGGGTGTATGGAACAAGAGCACAAACCTAGCCTATTCTTTCTGTCGATTCCCCCCATTAATCCATGCCCAGATGTGTCCATGATAAGCAAACTACAATACCTCAATTACCAAATGATAATGCATGCCTTTAGGTTCAAGAGGCCCACCTTCAAACATTCGATCATGGAATATGGGTGAGGGACCACATGGTTGGCTCAGGTGGTAGAAAAATGGCACAACGAGCTAGTTGGTGGCCACAAGGTGCTGCTGGGTACTAGCTTAGGACCATCTTGGAGAAAATTTTTCTCTTAGGGATATTACCCACAAATGGTGGGTAACAGGGACAATGGCCAAATTAAAACTTAATCAATGGCTGAGATCATCTCCAAGTTGATTCGTGTGAGTTTCTAGAGAATTCTCACCTTTCTCAATTAATTACTATTAATTAAATAGTTTCCGTAAGTTCGAATTAGGAAAAGTTTAAATGATGGTCAATTAATTTAATTAAACTATTTCTATGTGGAATTTCTAGAAACAATTTTTGGGTTTTGGAGAACTCATATGTTTTAGCCTCTCCACAGAGTTTTGAGACTAGAACACCATCAATGCTACAAAAACGAACACTCCCTCTTAGAGAGGAAGGTGTTATCCAACTGTCTCCTAACATCCTCCCCACGCTGCTAATGTTTGACAACTGTAGTTGCTTGCTATTATCCATCAACCACTACGCTAACTCTGATTCATCTGCTATCAATTGTAGTTGAACCATGTTGCATCTATGTTGTTGTTGACATTGCACTATACAACCTGTGTTGCTTCCAACTTTGCATCTGCTTTGCAACCCAACTAACATCCCTCTCATTGTTGTTGTTGTTGCTGCAACTATTGCAACTGAGAAGCATTTAACATACCAAATCAACTCTCTCTACGCTGCAACTGTCTCTTGAGTCTCTGACTACTACTAGCCTCTACATTGTCCATTGGGAAATCTGCATTGTTGTTGATTCTGCCCTATGCCCCCTGCACTGCTATCAACATTGCTTTGCACTTCTCAGCATCTGGCTGCAACTCACTCTGGAACTAACTGCGCCAATTGACACTGATCCTCCTAATACTCAATAAAGATGGCCCCTGTAGCAAGGGTATGATCCTAGAGGAAACATTTTTCTGATGCTCACCTCAATGGACCCTTTCCAACTCTGTGCAACTCTGAACTCTAATCTACGCATATTGTTGTTGCTACTGCTTTGCTGCTCTCTCTACACTGCTACTACAACTACTGCAAGAATGAGTGATCTCCACAAATACTGAAGCATTGGATTCCATAAGGTTGCTCCCTTTGAAGCTAGACTCCTTAGTCTCGATCTCCTTGTGGGAAATCTCTTTGCTCCCTCCTAGCAACTTGCACTGTCCTCCTGTACTGGAAAGTGGACTGTGTAGCTTTGCACTGGGAATCCTCTGGCTGGAACTGCATCTGCATCCTCAAACTAGGTAATTCACACTACTTATGTCACTGCATCAAGCTCTGCAATTGTCTCACGTGTACTGGCTGCACCTCGATCTGTAGGTGTCATTTGAATGACTAGTTGCATCGGTTGAAACTGAACCTCCTACTATGATATTGTGGGACCCTGTAGCGAAGGGATGGTCCTATTGCAACAACTATAATTGATCTAACTAGTCTCCTTATTGCATATGCATTGAACCCTGCCCATCTTGACACACTGAAGTATCAATCTCCACCCCCACCTAGATCTGGTGCTCCACTATCTCCTTTCGAGCCTAGTCCCTAGTTGGGACCCTCCTTCGCCTTCCAACTCGCACTTGATAACTCATACTTCCTCCGACAACTCGAAGTCAATCTGTTGCCTAGATCTACATTCTGGCTAACTTGTACGACCTCCTTTGGCAATCTCATACAACCATCTCTAGAAAGCCACAAAACCTACGAAACTCAAATAACTGAAACTACTATTGAAGACTCCCTCTCTTCCTTGCGGCCTTGCTGCTACTATATTGTTACTCGCACTCCCTAAGGAATGCACAAATTTTCTCTTGTTTGACTTGGAGATCCTTCTCCGACTAATGTACTACCTTGAGCTACTCATTGAGACTGCTCACTCAGCGTTCTGGATGTCCTTCTCCAAGAACTGGCACACGATCTGAAATCTCGGCAACTCGAATTGGCTACTCTAGCAAAACTTGCACAACTAGAATTTTTGGATTTCCTCCTTAATCTGGATTTGGAAATCCTTTGAGACAAACTCCCTGTAATGTTCCAAACTTAAACAAACAGTGATATGCAAAAGTAAATACGATTTATACACAGAAAAATCAAACAATTGGAAAATACTCAATACACTCCAGAAATGAGAACCAGCTAAGCCATTTAATTAATGAAATGGAGCAAGTACAATAGTATGGAGAATGTGCATGGGTTTGCCTCAAGGACAAGCTTGACGCATCCAAGTGATAAACAGTAATCTCAAAGATGGAATTTGACTTCTCCTCTAATGGTCTATGCTGTCTCTTAGTAATGACATTGCTTGCTATAAAGGTACTGCAAGAAACCCCATCTCCGTTGCTTAAAAAATGATGATACTTAAGCCCCAAGCTCCTTGGCCAAAACCCACAATAACCCAAAAAGGGTTTGGCCTAAATCCAACTTCCCAAATTTGGTCTCCAATATACAACCTGCAAGGAACACCCACGAAATCCTCCTCCAAGCTCAAAAAATGAAGCAAACACCTCCTCAAATATTTCCCTGAACCTCCACGGTAAAGCTCAACTTCAAAGACTGATACTCTACCCATCACGTGAGCACCAAGTGCTACCTTTGCGCTAGCCCAGGAAGTGCAAAAGTCACCCTACAAAGTATTATGCTTCTCCAGCTCCCAAACTCCAAAATGCCAACAATCCTCCTCTGCCTCCTCTCTGGAAAATATCTCACCCAAACTCCACTGCAAGACACCACAAGCAAACGCGGCCTCCTCTTCACTACGTCCTCTAGTAATACGCACCACCTGTAATTGAATGCAACTGCTAGAAATCACAATGAGATCCTCCTCCTAAAGAATGAAGAAAGAACCTTCCTAGGGTGGCACTCAAAGTCCCTCGAAGAGAGGGTGAGCTCTTCCCTTGAAGAACTCATGCTAAACAACGAGTGACTCAACTATGCAGCTCGAGCAACTAAAGAGAAATCGATATACCAAAAAGATCAATGAGATGAGGAGAGCTGCCTTCCTTATATAGATTTCATGGAGCACTTTTCCCTCCAATTCTTCTTCCATCGCGGGCCCTCACTTAACCACCTCCATGCAAATCGAACTAGGGAGTGCGTATTTCCCTAGTGTGGGTGGTCCCCATGTGTAACTTAACCACAAAAAAAAAAAAAAAAAAAAAAAAAAAAAAAAAAAAAAAAAAAAAAAAAAAAAAAAACTTATCCAAAGTCTAATCTCCTAATAAAATTGAATGGGACTCACTAGCTCTAAAATCCGACCCATAATATAAAAATTAATCTTGTTCCAAAATAATTTAGGAAGGGACATGACAATCCTCCCCTCCCAAATATTGCTTGTCCCCAGGCAACTTCAATGATGGTTTCTCAAGTATGTGCTCCCCTTCCCAAGTGGCATCCTCATCCGGTAAACTCTTCCAGTGCACCAAATACTCTCTGATGACCCTGCTTCTGAGCTTCCTTTGTCTGGTCTCTAAGATGGCCTCTGGCTCTAAAATCAAATGCCCCTCATCATCAAGTGGAGGCAACTCCACAACTGTTGTAACCAGCTGCCCCAACACCCTCTTGAGGCATGACACATGAAAGATGTTATGGATCCTTCTCCCTGGTGGTAGCTCCAACTCGTAAGCCACCTCTCCAACCTTCTTGATCACTTTGTAAGGCCCAAAAAATCTCAGCTGCAACTTTTCGGCCCTCTTCTGCTTTAGTGTGGATAAATGTGGAAAAAATCTGTAATGTCCTGTCTAGGGTGCTAGACTAGGCTATATTTATTATCGACCAGGATGCGTAGACTTAGAGGCATGCGTCTAAAGTATATAGACATAAAGGATTATTAGCTAAGTGGTTATGATGGTAGGTCACAGGACTTCTTTACGGAAGATTGAGGTATGTTACCTATCACCCAAACACTCAGGTCACTCAGTTAATCTACCTAATTACAACACTGTCATTCAACTCATTTATCAAATTAAAACGTTGTGTATAACTGCAAACCAAGATTTTAATCCCCTTACAGAGACACCATGCATAAAACCCCTGTTCAACAAATACTCAGCATTCATTAACATTCATGCAAGATAAAAATATACAGAAATCGTAAGCATAAGAGTTCATGACATTGCTTTAAAAGACAAGAAGGGATCGAATCCCTTATAGGATACGATTCACGATCTCAGTGATGAACTGTTCAAGCACGATCATAAACATAAACCATACGCATATCATAAACATAAACCAATTCTAATCACTGCGCATATCATTTAATACCCTAAGTTGCAAATGAAAAGAAAATAACAGTATACCAAGTTAACGCAGGGCCCGTCCGCATTCCAGAGGTATACTGGATTGTTATCAAACAATTATCAAATCAACGCAAGAAGATCGTGACTGCAACTATGTCCTTGATATTAAATTCAAACTCTGTTTTCGAAATGAAAACAACAACGATCCACTACTCAGAAATGTGTTTACATACGGTCTTACAACCCTTACATTTCAAAAACGAATGTACATTCATGATGTGGCTGTTGCCGCTTTTACCATGTCGTGATTTTTGAAAATGTTTCTATCCTAAACTGATTTCAAAAAGGAACAAAACTAAATCAATTTAGAATGCTTGTTGTTGTTGCCTTTGTCGCCAACATGCTATAGTTTGACCTTCGTTGACCATGCATGTAGGAGGGTCGATTCTGCTGTGAGATAGGTATTCGTCCATGCTTGGACATTCTGCTTTTCATCCCTACCCTTCGCTCTAGCCTAGCTGTCATGCCACATGTCAAACAATAAACCAATTACAGGATGTTGGGACTTCCTGTAGCCATTTTACCAAAAATTCCTAATTCGTTAACATAAAACTCCTAAATCAATTTTAATGCATTTTAATAACTATAGGACTATTAACTAATCAATTTTCAAGGGATCTAAGAGATATATGATGGAAAGAAGTAGGAAAATGATATGTTTTAGGAGGAAAAAGGAGGTCATGGGATGGTACCAACATCTCTCCCCGACTTAATGAATTAGCATGTCCTCATGCTAACCCTAAAGTGCTTCCCTTGAACTCTATCCCTGCCTGTACCTCTGCTGCCCTTAGCAATGTGTCCACATTCTTTTTCACCTGGGCATCTTTTTGACCATGGAGCTCCTGCTTTAATCTTTTGTGTTTTTCTTTGAGGGTCTTCTTTTGATTGTACCACTTAGTGGCCCAATTACAAATATCCGTTTGCTCAGCCTCTAGTTCATTGATTCGCTCCCTTAACTTTTCATTCTTCTTTTGAGTCTCTTTACTCTACGCTCGGAGCATTTCATTTTCTTTCTTGATAACTTTTTCTAGCATATTAGCCTCCATGAGTTCTTCCTTTAATTTCTCAATTTGTTTCTCCATTTTCTTCTGTTTCTTAATGGGAGGTGGTGAACCTTTTTCTTGCTTGTTATTTCTTTCAACCTCTATATCAGCTCCTAGTCCTGGTGGTGAGTGGTCACTACTCTCAATATCCATTGGTATAGGTGCATTGGATTCAAGCTGGTCTTCTTGTAACTGGGCTTTTGGTACTCTCCTTGTTCTTCTTGAATAAGTGGTGAAAATTTTATCTTGCTCTGCCTACTTAGCATCTTCTTTTCTCATTTGCCTAGTCCTTATGCTGCTCACAGGTGGAGGCACCTTGCTTGCTTTGGATACTGGGATCTCTTCATCGATATCCTTCATGAATCCTGAGTTCTCCTGCAATTCTTCTTGGTCTTCTTCATCTTTAATTTGGTTAGCAGCTAAGAACTCCTTCCACATTTTCCCTCTTCTCTGCAATTCATGCTCAGTAAGAATTTTAATTAAGCCAAAGTGATATAGGCTCTTGTCTTCATTTCCCTTCTGATTTTGGATGGTCTTCGACATCTTAGTTAGGCTTTGTAATAGAAAATATGGTAGACTAATAACACACTTCCTTTTCAAGTGTAGCAGTAATTTAATATGGTACAGATAGACAATACTGTAACGGCCTTCCCAAGTTACGAATTTTTGGAGGATATAGACCATCTCATCCCAGGGATGCATCAACCAACTCCTTGGGATGCCTTTCTTCCAGTTAACTGATGAGACTCTAGATCTAGACATAAATTGAGTCCATGACTTCTCTTTAAATTTCTTTGTCTTAAAGTACTTCTCCCCTTCTGGGCTGATCCCTATTGACTGGGCTATGGTGTCTTCTGAAACCCTGAATGAGAAGTTACCTATCAGGGCTTTCTCTCCATTGAATGTGAAAGCGAATTGTTTGGTAACCTCTTCATTACTTCCATGAAATTTCTCTAAAAAGGGAAACCACTGTATCTCTCTGAGAATTGAAATGCAATCTTCATGATATTGAGAACTGTTGAACATGCTCGGCTTGACCCTATTGGTCATTTTGGCAGAGGGTCGTGCTCTAACTCTTCTTTGTTTATGTTTTGCAATTTCAACAAAGAAATTTCAATTTGTTACCTGGTGGTGTCGCTCCCTTAATATCTAGTATGATGCTCGGTTGACTGTCTTGTGACTTTGGTGGGAGTCGAACTTACTGCTTTCAATCCCTACTGTGGAAGTCAAGGGAGTTAAATGCCAGCGTGAACAATCTGAAAATGATGGTGAAATAACCCACTACCTTTACTTCATAGCGTATTCATCTTTGGAAACAGGGGAATCGCTGTACCACTTGTATAAATGCCATCATAGGAGCGCTGGAAGCGTATATGCAATACTGGGGTATGATTTCAGGGAGTCCTCTGAATCATTTAGCTGCGTCGGGTGGTGGAATCATGATTCGTCCGTATGAAATACAATGAATAGGCCCGCTTTAACCCCTGTTTCTTTCCCTTTATTTAAAAAAAAAAAAAAAAAAAAAAAAAAAAAAAAAAAAAAAAAAAAAACAAACAAACAAACAAACACAATCCACCACATGTCCTGTTTCTATTGGTACTCGGCCAAATGGAGGATGTTGGGATGGCTGTAGGATGCGTTTGGCATAACAGGGTTGATATAAAAAGGGTAATGGATTTAGAGGTATGAAATAGGTTGAAGTATGAAAGATCAGTGAGATAAGGGATGATGGAAAATGTAGTGCCCTTGAAATCGATCATAACAGTCACAGTCATTAAATTTAACATTAAAAATTAATCTAAGAAATTAAATGTTAAGAATAAGGAACATATTACACTTTTGTTGGTTGTTGTTGCATTGGCATGCTGAATAGGACTAGTCTCTTTTGACTATTCTTTGCTGTTCATAACAGGTCCCCTGAGATAGATTTGAATGCAACAGGTCCCTCTGAAATCTTGAAGATGTTCATGCAGCTCCTTATATAGATGTATACAGGTTCTTTGAGCTTGGGTATTTGATGGAGTCTTGGTGTCCAGCAACCTGTGAATCCTGGTAGAAACTCGCTGAAGCTTTGTTGAAGTAACCCTGAAATAACAGTCTCTTAACAGGTCCCTTTTATGTGTCTAAACAGGTCCCATTACTGCTGGTGTTGATAGCATGGTCTTCTAGACAGAACAGGTCCCCCTGCATAATGTTTATAACCAGGTCCCTCTGAGATAAAACAATGACAAAACAACTTATTTATTGAAATCTGCAATGCTGGAACAAACTGCTTTGGAAATTTACAGTGAGGAGATGAAATAAGAAATCTTTAAGCATTTACAATGGAGAGATAAAAGAACAAAATGCTGATGCTTCTCTCCCCAACAAAAGTTTTGACTTGTTCTCAAGTCATTATTCAGTTGAGAAATCAAACAATGAACAAAAGAAAGAGAATTCTTACCCGCCAACGAATTGGTTTTCAAGTAAGAATTCGGGGTTAGAGTGTGCCAGAGGCTGGTTTTCACATCTAACCCATTATTATATATTTTTTTATTAGTTTTTGTTTTGTTTTGTTTTGTTTTGCTTGTTTTGTTTTTTTTTTTTTAAATTGCGAAATTGAAAGGAAATAAACTAAGGCAGGGATACTGCAGCTGCGGGTTGCAGTATCTCAACCTCTCTTTGTTGAGATACTGTTTGGAGAAAATCTTGCTTGCTGGTGGGCTTAGTGTATAGTTTCAGGCGATGACCATTGACAGTAAAGGAATGACCTTCTCCATCAATAGTTTTGAGCTTCACTGAACCATTGTCGTAAGCCTGAACAATTTGGTATGGGCCCATCCAATGGGTGGTAAACTTGGCTTTATGATCTCTGAACTTAGAGTCAAAAAGTAAAGCCCAGTCACCTTCCTTGAACTGCTTCTTCTTGATATGTGCATCATGCCACTGCTTCCTTTGTTTTTGCATGAGGATGGTGGTTTCCTCTGCTTGCTGCCTCATTTCATCCAGCTGGTTTAACTGCTGAATTCTTTCTTTTTGTGCTTGATCCAAGTCAATTTGCAAAATCTGCATCCAGTTTAAAAGTATGTATTTGAAACTCAATAGGAAGCATTACCTCTTTGCCATACACCAATTGATATGGTGTAAATCCTGTAGTATCCTTCCACGTAATTCTGTAAGCCCAGAGTGCATCTTTGAGCTTCTCTTCCCAATTCTTCTTGTTCATTGCAACAGTTTTAGTAATGATCCCTTCCAAAGTTTTGTTTGTGGATTCCACCTGCCCATTGGCCTGTGGATGGTAATGTGTGCTTCTCCTATGCTTGATTTGGTATTTGTCTGTGATGTCCTTCACTAACTTTGAGGTGAATTGAGTACCTTGATCAGTCACTATCTCCCTTGGTACTCCATACCTTACAAAAATCTCTTCAAAAAGGAAATTTACCACTGTGTGTTCGGTGGCTCTAACTAGTGCTTTTGCTTCAGCCCACTTTGTGACGTAATCAGTACATACTAAGATGTACTTCTTACCATTGGAGGTTGGGTTAATGGGTCCTATAAAGTCTAGAGCCCATTTTTCAAATGGCTCTAGGTGAACTTGGGGCTGAAGAGGCATCTCGTCTGTAGCTGTTGGCCTGCCCATTCTTTGGCAGCTGTCACAACTCTTCACATACTTCTTGGCATCCTTGAAAATGGATGGCTAGTAGTATCCAAGAGTAAGAACTTTGAATGTTGTCTGCTTAGCTGCAAAATGCCCACCACACGGTTCATCATGGCAAGATTTTAAAATATCAATTACCTCATCATTTCTTACACATCTTCTAATGATCATATCATAACCAATGTAAAATAAATCGCCATTGAGCCATGAATATCTAGCACTTTGTTTAACTAGTCTCTTCTTTTCCTTGGCAGTAAAGTGTGGAGGTGTCCTTCCTGTAGACAAATAATTGGCCAAATCAGCATACCAAGGATTTACTATGGAAATTGCAAATAAATTTTCATCTGGAAAATAATCTTCAACCGGAACAACCTCACCTTGATTTTGCAGTCTAGAAAGAAAATTTGCCACCTGGTTCTCTTTACCTGGTCTATCTAACACTGTGATGTTAAATTCCTATAAAAATAGTAACCATCTGGTAACTCTGCCACTAGTTATTGGTTTATTCATTAAATGTTTAATGGCAGAATGATCAGTATGTAAAAAGATTTCATAACCAGTTATGTAATGTCGGAATTTGTTCACAACATATATGATAGCAAGTGTTTCCTTCTCTGTGACTGTGTAGTTTAACTCTACAGGTGTTGGATTTTTGCTAATGAAGTAAACGGCATAAGTACAAGATTCCTCTTTTTGACCTAATGATGCACCCACTGCAGTGTCAGATGCATCTGTAAAGATATGAAATGGTAGGCTCCAATTAGGCCCTCTCAAGACTGGTGCGGTTGATAACTTCTTTTTGACTAGTTCGAATGCTTGTTGGTAGTTTTCATTCCAATTGAAAAGTACATCTTTTGTTAGAAGTTTAAACAAAGGTAAAGCTATTTTGCTAAAATGCTCAATAAACCTTCTGTAATAGCTTGCATACCCAAGGAAACTTCTTACCTCTCTTTGATTCTGTGGAATTGGCAAATCGACAATGATCTGGATCTTTGCTGGGTCAACCTTGATGCCTTGAGAAGAAATATAGTGGCCTAACACTATCCCTTCGTTCAACATCATAAAACACTTCTCATTGCTGAGGGACAAATTAGTTTCAATACATCTTTTCAAAACTCTCTCAAGGTTCTCTAATGCATGTTCAAATGAATTTCTATAAACTGAAAAATCATACATGTAAACTTCAACACAATCACGAATTAAATCAGCGAAAATAGCTAATACAGCTCTCTGAAATGTAGCTGGAGCATTGCAAAGTCCAAACGGCAAAACATTGTAAGCATAAGTGCCCCAAGGACAGGTGAATGTGGTTTTGTCTTGGTCTTCTGAGGCTATCTTGATCTGGTTGTAGCCATTGAAACCATCAAGAAAAGAGAATGATGATTTCCCAGCTACGGTGTCTAACACTTGGTCAATAAATGGTAGTGGAAAATAATATTTGAGCGTGGCTTTGTTCAGTTGTCTGTAATCAACACAAATGCGCCACTTACCATTTTTCTTGGGCACTATAACCAATGGGGATACCCATTGACTATCAGAAATAGGATATATAAAATTAACTCTCAATAGTTTTTGCAACTCTTCTCTGACAATATCTTGGAGCATGGGGTTCATTCTTCTCTGTGGTTGCCTCACTGGTTTGATAGTACTATCCGTGTAAATATGGTGAGTGCATGTGTCAGGGTGAATCCCATGCATATCGGTGTAGTCCCAAGCAAAGGCTTTTTGGTATTTTCTCAAGAGTCAGATCAATTTCTCTTGCTGAGATGAGTCTAGATGATTTCCTATGTTCAGAGTTTTCCCTGGACTAAGCTCTATGCCCTGACTCTGTGTGTTGGTGATGGATTGAACTGGAAAGATGTCGTGAAATGTGGTTTGCAAAGATTGAATGGTGCATGTTTCCTGAAAATTTCGTGCTAAAAGTACATCTGCAGCATGATATTGGTCGTGTCTCAAATTTTCAGAAATATCAGGTTGAGAAAGGAATAATTCTACCAAATCATTATTGTTTTGTTCTTGGAAATCATAGATTTGGTCAATGCTAAAAACAGATTGTACTTCTTCTTTATCATTGAATTTATCATCAAGCCACAAATTGTGTGTTACTGCTGGTGATGGTGCCGATGGGTAGAGGGTGAGTTGTTTTCTTTCGGTCCCTCTCGAAATGATCATGTTGCGAGATTGACATCCTATGAATGCATCAGCAGTCGCTAACCATGGTCTACCAAGAATGATAGGGTGCCCTCCTAAATTGGATTTGGGTTGAAGAACTAAGAAGTCCACTGGATACTCCCAAGAGTCTAGTGAGACAATTATGTCTTCCAAAATCCCTTCAGGAATCACTTTAGACCTATCAGCTAGTTCTAGAACAATCGTTGTATGTTGCAAATTTGTAAGCTAGAGTGTTCTCATGGTTTCAAGAGTCATGGCATTGATTGCGGCCCCAAGATCTATCAAAGTGTTTGGAATTTGTATGTTGTTAATGATGGTGGTCACTTTGGGAATGCCAGGATCAACATACTTTTCTATGGATATGGTATTGGTCATAAGGCCTGCTAAATGTCCTATAACATGAATGGTTTGAGGATCAATCCTTTTTCTAGCAGGCTTCTTGAGGCACATGTCTTTGATGGCTTTAGTATATATTGGGAATGTCTTTTATAGCTTGCAGCAGCGGAATTTTTATGTAGACATTCTTGAGTTCATCTAAGACATCAAACTGTGGTATAGACAGTTGAGGTTTCATTTGGACCAATCGATCTGGAAAAGGTGGATGCAATGGTTGCATTTGCTTATCTTTGGTATCATTGTTTGGTTTTCTTTGATTTGTCATTTCGTTTTCATTTTCTGTGTTTTCTTCTCGCTTATCTGTTATTGGATAATCTTTGTGGAGTACCCTCCCAGACCTCAAGTTGATATTTTGCAAGGGTAGTGTGGGATATGAGGTTCCCTCTTCTACATTGTAGGCTGGCCTCTCTGCTCTATTATTTGGGTTTGGAACAGTTTGATCAGGAATTTGAGTAGGTATGGAAGGTTGTGAGTTAGCTGGAAATTGTAGTTGTGGTGGATTTTTTGGTGGAGGAGCAGGCAGTGCTTGTTGAGTAGGTTGAGGCTAATAAACAACTTGCTGAGGATACTGCTGATATGGTTGAGAATGTGATGAATACGGCTGATGGTATTGTTGATATGGTTATGAATATGGTGGGTATGATTGAGGATATGTATGATAAGATTGAGAGTACTGTTGAGATGGTCTCCATTGTTGCTATGGGTGGTTTTGGTGCTGCCATGGCATGGGTACATTCCATGAATTCTGCGCATACATTTGATCATTGACAGGAAATTGCAAATTTTGATTTGGAAACATACCTTGAGGTGTTGGCCTTAGCTGCCATGGTCTCTTTGTGCCCATGTAATACACGTTTTCCATCTCTGCATTAGCTGCCATATTACAGTTCTGCAAAACCTTAACTTTAGGACAGTTAAACATATCATCATGTTCAGTACAGAAAGCACAAACTTGGATGTCTTCTAGTGGGCAGTCTTTTAATGTATGTTTCTTCCGGCATTTTTGGTAGAAAATAGCCATTATCTGATCTTCAGCTTCTTGTTTCTTTTTAGCTTTTAGAGTGTCAATTTGGTTCCCTAGGGTCCTTAACAGATCTGTTTTAAGCTCTTCTAACAGATTCCCTATTTTAGCCCTTGTGACACTTGCTGAGGCAGATTTTGTGACTTTGCATGACAGGGTTCTTTTTCCCATTTTAGCTTTGCTCCTTGAATACTTTTCGCATAAGTCAGCGATTTCTTCAAAGGGTAAAACAGAAATGTCACCTTTGCCCATCAAGTTAAGGTCATCCATGTATTCCTCTCGATTCCTTCAAGAATATGTGCGGATCAGATCAAAGGCATAGTCGGTGTTTGGTTTTTGTAAGTTGTAGACAAACCGTTCTAAGTATCCCTAAGGTTTCATCCTCTTGTTGGCTCTTCTAAAGATATCATCTTTAGAAATTTTGGATCTACAGTAAGGTGATATTTCTTATATATTCTTCTCATGTCATCCCATCAACTATAGGCATGCTCACAAGCCTCATGAACCATCTAAGGCTGATTGCCTTTAATGTCGCTGGAAGAGTCTAACCTATGGGCATCATTGTATAGCCATATGTTCGACATACATGTTCAAACTCAACAAGAATGAGTCTGGATCTTCTGAAGCCATACCATAAAAGTTTGGTAGCACGGATGGAGGTATGTTCTTCATTTTGATATCATCATCTTCTTGTGGTTCATGTATAGGAAATGGAAAAGTTGACTCTTCTTCATCTCTATGTCCTTGATTTGGTACTGATCCATCTCCTTCCTCAGCCATTCTAATAGGTTTCTCTGTGTCAGTGTCACTTTTTTTAAAGAGGAGATTAAAGAAAGATTGTTCGGTCACTGTGCTACTTCCTCCTTGTGTAGAAGACCTAGGAAAGTACTTCTACTATGATTTATGTGTTAAGAAAGTTTGCCTTTCGATGAGAGTAAGTCTCTGTCCTGACTTTTGTTTATCCTCTAATGCTTGTATGATGATTTCCTCAGCTGGTGTTGAATTCCTTAAAGAGTCTGCTCCTGATGATGATGGGTTAGTTTTTGAATGGTGGGGGGTTTTATGAATCTACCCTAACTATCTCTAAATCTAGGCATAAATGAACATGATTTCTAACTGTGTTTTTGTTTATTTTTGTTTATTGAATTTTTTTTTCTTTTTAAATCCTTTAAGTACGCCTCCCCGGCAATGGCGCCAAAATGTAGTGTCCTGTCTAGGGTGCTAGACTAGGTTATATTTATTATCGACCAGGATGCGTAGACTTAGAGGCATTCGTCTAAAGTATATAGACATAAAGGATTATTAGCTAAGTGGTTATGATGGTAGGTCACAGGACTTCTTTACGGAAGATTGAGGTATGTTACCTATCACCCAAACACTTAGGTCACTCAGTTAATCTACCTAATTACAACACTGTCATTCAATTCATTTACCAAATTAAAACACAATGTATCACTGCAAACCAAGATTTCAATCTCCTTACAAAGACACTATGCATAAAACCCCTGTTCAACAAATACTCAGCATTCACTAATATTCATGGAAGATAAAAACATACATAAATCGTAAGCATACTTTGAAATGATAACAGAGTTCATGACATTGCTTTAAAAGACAACAAAGGATCGAATCCCTTACAGGATACAATTCACGATCTCAGTGATGAACTGTTCAAGCACTATCATAAACATA